>CAIGRN010157164.1:0-21268 GCA_903798345.1 Fraxinus anomala
GGGTTTTTTTTGTTTTTGATTTAATTATATTATTTTAGTTTTTATAAATATGGAAAAAAAAATAAAGTTACTATTTTGTCCTTTAAAATTAGTCAACAATTGGTCAAATTTTTAATTTTTGGTCAACTAACGGTCAAATTAACGGTTTCTATCAATTTGGACTTCGGGTGTGAGTTTTTTAAAGGTTTGGTACCGTAGGTAGTACAAATGAAAGACTTGAACAAAATTTGCAATTAAATTAAACGTTTAGTATCGCGACTACAATTTTCCCTAAATAAAATCCAAACTAATGAAACACGTGAAAGTGAAATGTCAATGCAAAATTTTGAAATGTTGGCTCTTAATAATTGTTCACCATATGCTTTGATTGAGTTTTGAGAAAAATATGAACAAATAGAATAGCAATTAGTCAGGATTTAAGAGTTAAAGGCGATGAAATGTCAGTTTGTGGAATGAAAGAACCACCATTGCTTTGTTTAAATTTTGAAATTTGAATTGGGTTTACTGTCATATATTCTTTTTATAATTGATTTTCTTTTAATTTTAACTTATTATTAAATCATGTTTGATAAAAATTAAAATCTAAATATTTATCAAGTTAAAGTCAACAAGTAATTTTGACAACGTATTTTATTAAATTCACAATTTTTATCACATATTTCTATAAACTTTTATCAAAAATTTTTAAAATTTTAATTTTAATCTCCAACAAACACGGGGCTAATAATTCTTAAATCTTTCAGATTTTTACAACTTAAAATTTGTAAATTTGAGTGGACTGTTTATTCAGTTTTCGGTAAATATCACAACTAATTAAGCTCCCATTTGGTCTACATTATTTGAGTTTATAATTTTTAGAATATTAATTTTTTGAAGAATGTGTAAATGAAAAATAAATTTTTTTTATTTAAATGTAATATTATTTTATTAGAGATTGTACTTGGCGAGAGTGGTGAAATAAGGGATAAAAGCCAGTATCCTTGTGTAATCCGACCATTAGTAATTATTCATTAATGTTTTTCTTGTCAATGGAGTTAATAGATCAATAATCAATATAATTTATTTTTCCTGATATTGCACTAAAATTGGGAACAATTTATTGGGAAGGAGAGGAGAGAATAAAAACGTGTTCATCACCCTCTTTGCACTAATTTTATCTTGTATTGCAGTGATTTCTACGGGGAAAAGCCATCTTCTTTATCACCAACTTCGAAGGTAATATCAGATTTATTTGTGTAATGTTGATTTTGCGCTGGATTTGATTGTTCTGAATGATTTATCTTCGACACGCTCTCGATCTATAGCCCAGATGGATCCGCTCCTGGGAATCGGTGTTAAATTTTGTTGTAATTTTTTTGTTTTTTTTCCCCCATTTGTGATAGTTTATACTATTTCTTTGTATGTTTTTTTTCCCCGGTGAATTTCGTGCTGCCATATCAATTCCAGCTGCGCAGTGAATCAATTCCCGTGGAAGGGAACTTGTTAATTTAATCTAATGTGTATCGATAATACCTTTGACCCAATTTCAAGGTTTACGATTTAGAATTTTTTTTTTTTTTTTTTTGCTTTCTCGGGTGTTGCTTGTTCCATGTTTTTCTGAACTCTGGTTTACACATTTATGTATAGTGTTTAGGGTTATAAATGTATTTTGATATTCATGAATTGGGTTGGCCTTCAATATTTGGAATATTTCGATTATCACTGGTTGCATACGAACTAGTATCTGTAAGTCCCATTTCAGTCTTTTTTGTTTTTTCACTTTTGTTCCGTGGACCTGTTATTATAGTTCTTGAGCAAAAACGAGAGTGGCTTGGTTTTCTCTCATTAGATTTATTATTGTGGAAGAGCGTGATGAAACTGATAGTTCAAGAATGAAATAGAGTAATGTTGCTGTGATGTGGAAGTGTACACTGAAATTTTAATTTATTAGAGTGACAGTATTGTGTGGATCGGCTTAGAATGAGTGACAAATGAAATGTTTATATCGAAGATTGAAATCGCAAGTGAATCATACCTAACCAATAATCCGCCAAGATGTGATGATCACTTTCCTTGGAGATTAATAGTTACTGAAAAAAGAAGGGATCTGAGGAGTATCATTCTTTGTACATCGTAGTGGCTGAAAGCTTTTGAGAAATGGTATCGGGACTCGAGTTGTTAGATTTTTAGGAAACAGCATTTATGGCAAGTTGAAGAATGAATTCATGTAGCTAACACCAATTTTTTTGGGAACTGTGAATGGTTTGTTGTTTAGTGTCGACAACATGTTTTCGTTAAAATGCTTTCCTTTAAGAAATCATTATTTTGGTGCATTGAGTTACTTATTGTACATAATGATATCCGGTTTGATTTTTCTGAACTAGTTAATTGACTTTTCAAGTTGAATGTAGCTCTAGCTAGGATTGGCACAAGGGACAATGGCAGACTTAGAGAAATTGCTCCTGGAGGCAGCTGGAAGGACAACTACAACTGTGAGGAACCGCCATTCTTCTCCGCCATCTAGAAGACGACGAAAAAGTTCACATCCTGATGATGGAAGTGACTTCAAAAATGATGACTCAGATGATGATCGCGGTTATTCAAATAGAAAACCTTCTGGCTCACAAGTGCCTCTCAAGAAGAGGTTGGATCCTGTAGAAAGAGAGAATGATCGTAGTAGTCGGGAAGATGTCGATGAAGACGATGATTACGATAAAGGGCGTGACAGTGATGATGATTCTGTTGGGAGTGATCTGTACAAGGATGAAGATGATCGGGAAAAGCTTTCAAAGCTGACTGAACTTGAAAGAGAAATGATACTAGAAGCTCGTGCAACAAAGAGAAGTGACAGAGATTTGACTGAAAAATTGAAAAAAAGGAAGGGTCAAGATAAAAAAGGAAGCCATCCCACACCACCTACGCGCAGCAGCATGCGCTCCAAAGCTGAAAGGGGCCAAAGGGCAGGTGCACTGGATGAACTAGTTAAACGAAGAAGGGATGCTAAGGGAAGTTCTGGCGGCCGATACTCCCCTGTAAAAAGGAGATCTTTTGCCACGGCCACTTTTAATAGTCCCAGCCGGAGTGGAAGTGGGTCTCATAGTGATGAGGGAGATTCAACAGGGGATGGTGGAATGGCTGATAGTGATGATGAGAAGACATCAGATTCTAAGACACCTACGTTTGAGGATATTAAGGAAATTACAATTCGAAGGTCAAAACTGGCTAAATGGTTTATGGAGCCCTTCTTCGATGAACTGATTGTTGGTTGTTTTGTGAGGGTTGGTATTGGGAAGTCGAGGTCTGGGCCTATCTACAGACTCTGTATGGTTCGCAATGTTGATGCCACAGACCCCGATAGGCAGTATAAGCTTGATAACAAAACCACATACAAGTACCTGAATGTTGTCTGGGGCAATGAAAGCTCTGCTGCTAGGTGGCAGATGGCAATGATTTCAGATTCTCTGCCACTCAAGGAGGAGTTTGATCAATGGATCAGGGAGGTAGAACGCAGTGGTGGTCATATGCCCAGCAAACAGGAGGTGTTGGAAAAGAGAGAGGCCATACAGAAAACAAACACATTTGTCTACTCAGCAGCCACCGTGAAACAAATGTTGCAGCAGAAAAAGTCTGCCACATGGCGACCACTAAATATTGCTGCTGAAAAAGATCGTCTCAGGAGGGAGTTGGAAGTTGCCAAAATGAGGGATGACGACGTAGAGATTGAGAGGATCAACGCAAGACTGCAAGAATTGGAGGCGTCGCGTCAAACCCAGGGGAAAGATTCGAAGGCAATTCGGTTGGCAGAAATGAACAAGAGAAACAGGGTCGAGAATTTCAAAAATGCATCAGAAAAGAAAGCAGTGAATACAAGTTTGAAAGCTGGTGAGGCTGGGTATGATCCCTTTTCAAGAAGGTGGACTAGATCAAGGAATTATTACCTGTCGAACTCGGGTGGAGGAGAAGAGGCAGCTGAGACAAATGGTGATGCAATTGCTGTGCTAGAGGTTGCTAATAGTAACGGAGGAGTTCCAGTTACGGCTGAGGCTGGATTGGCAGCCACAGCAGCGGCCCTGGAAGCAGCAGCTGATGCCGGGAAGTTGGTGGATACAAGAGCTCCAGTCGATCAAGGGACTGAATCGAACCTGTTACATAATTTTGAATTGCCGATTTCATTGGCTGTGCTTCAGAAGTTTGGCGGGCCTCAAGGAGCCCAAGCTGGATTTATGGCTAGGAAACAAAGGATAGAAGCAACTATAGGCTGTAAAGTTCCTGAGAATGATGGGAGGAGGCATGCGCTGACCTTGACAGTCAGCGACTACAAGAGACGGAGGGGACTATTGTAAAATTTAATCTTGGCAAACCACTTGTTTTACTTGCTGGAATGTTTTCTCTGTTATTCAAATGCAGGGTTGGACTCTTAACTTCACTTTTTCCTGGAGCTGCAACCTTGTCGTGTGATCTGTTTTGAGTGTTTTCAAACTGTAAACTAAAATTTTTCCCTTTTACCTTTGTTTTGATTAAAGTTTTCTGCTAATATCTTGTTCTCAGGACATAAAAGAAATCGTTAGCTTTATGGTGGCCTTGAGCAGTGTTTGGACAACAAGATTTGGCTTTTGGGCTTGATGGCATGCCAAAAACTTGATGTTTGGTTTACTTGTGAGAACCGAAATTCTTGTACTTCTAACCGTAAATAGAAGGGAAAAGAAGTTAAAAGTCTAATTGTCGTGATGTGCTATAGTGTCTAGTCCTGAATTAGACGCATTTTTGGTAAGGTGGTCCTAAAAGGCACAAAGCGTGGTGATATTTGGACAACCGTCTCACTTGTGTTTAAATGGCTTTGCCTTTATTTATAATGAATTGTACATTATGATTAAAATTTATTCCCTTCATAATGCATTGTTCGGATGTTAATATAAGGGACTGTTTGGATCGGAATAAAATTTGTTTTTAATTTAAGTCAAAGTCCAACAATCAATATTAATCACATTTTTTATGGATCCTACATTTTTCAACCACACATTTTAAAATTTTCTATCACAATTCAAGAAAAATTTAATTTTAGTCCCCACCAAACACCCTTTAAATGTGAAGAAATCTTCTGAGTATCAAAATTAAAGAATAAAGAGAAATGATCTTTGTGAATATTATTATTGTATAACTTGTGATATGGGTGGGTGGGTGGATGGGTGAGTTGGCCGTAAGTGAGGGCGTAGTACCATACTAGCTAGCTGATAAAGAATTTAAAAATTCAATAGTATTATTTTTTAGTAGTTTGTATCAAATTACTAGACATTAAATTAACTATTTATTATGGAAAGAGAGAATAATTTTCTTTCATTTTGTTTTCAATTATATTTCTAATTTACATTTTATAATTAGAATTTAATTTAAAAACATCAATTACGATCATATAACACAACACCAACCCATATAATGTTGATTTATCTTAATTTCAACTCAATTCAACTATTATTATTTAAAAATTTCAAAAATACAAAAAAAAATCTCAATATTATTACAAAATCATGAAATATCAATTTTTGTGTTATTTAACATTAATTTTGTGGTTATCTTGACATTAATTTATGAGGATAGTAATATAATTTTATTTGGATTCTTTTCAATTCATTAATGAAACACTGCAAACAACTAGTATAGGGACAATAAAATATTTGTAGTTGATTTTATATTTCGCAAATGTACGATTCTGACAAGTAATAAAGTGAACTTAAGAGTTCGAATTAAAAACATAAATAGTTAAAAAAATTAATTTATCAAAAAAATAAATCGTCAAAAAATATATTAATGTAAATATAACAATTTAAGACTAACAAAAAATCATGCTACAAACAATTTTATTTTATTTTATTTTATTTGAAAAAAAAATATCTATGGGTCGGTAATGTTATAAGCAACGAATAAAATATATTTTAACTTATCTGTTAGTATATTTAAAAAATTAAAAGAATGAAATTTTGTGAATAATACTGATGGTGCCATGCTAAGCTTCATGCTCTTTTTTACTCTTACCATTTTGATGTTCTTGTTCATTATCCAAGATGTTATCTTAATTTATTTTTGAATAGAATTGCAATGTCTAAGAAGGTCATTGGGTATCGAGATATTTTTGTTTTACTTCTATAATATGAGATGAAGTCTCGAGGCAACTTAAGGCGTAAGTATCAAGACTTTTTAAAATTGTGAAGAAACTTTACAAAACTAAATGAAATTTTATCAGGGGCTGAAATAATTGTTTTCAATTGGTATTTGTATAAGGTATGAATTTCAAATCATTATACAGTTTAGCATAGATGATAAATTAGAAATCTATCGGTTACATGATACTTTTATGTAGGTTGACGTGACATACCTAACCAAAACATAATCACATGAATATTATCTTGAAATTGTCGTGAAAGGAGAACTTGTTTCTTGCAACCAAAACTTTAAAAAATTAATGTTATGATCAAGTTCTTAGTCATTCATATTAAACTATAAATCCCTTAAACAAATTTAATTTATTGAAGAAAATCAACAAATATATTAATAAAAATATAATAATTAATCACTAACCAAAAATTATGTTTCAAAGAACTAAAAGCTAATAAATAATTAATGATTATGAAAAAATATTTAGCTATAATTAATAAATTTAAAAGAATTTATGATTATGAACCATTTTTTAGTTATTAATATTAAAAACATAAATAGTTTAACAAATTTAATTGATGGAAGAAAATTTTTCCAATTAAAAATTAAACACTACCGAAAATTATGTTTCAAACAATAAAAGTTATGTCGGTAATATTATAAACAATAAATAAAAGTATATTTTAATTTATTTATTAGTATCTTTTAAAAAATATTACAAAAATAAATTTTTGTGTATGACACCGACGGTGCCATGCCAAGATTCTTGAACTTTTTGACTCTTGCCATTTTGATGTTCTTATTATTTTTAATTGAATTTTTGGCAACTCATTATTCAAGGTGTTTTCTTAATTTAGTTTTGAAGAGAATTGAAATTTACTTGGGCCTCGTTCTCGAGCCACTTTGGCCTAGGAATTACATGGGCCTGTTGGCTCGGTAGCCTGTGGACTGGCAGCTCGACCCACAGTTTAACCTGGATGGCCATGTGACGGTACCTTGTAACAAGTCATAACACAAATATTTACACTCAAAAACATTTTCAACTCTCCCTTACTCATTCCATATTTATCTGTTTGAGTTAAGTTTGATTTTACTTTGGTGAATTTGTTTATGATTGTTTGTTAGTTTGCAATCACTTTGATCATATTGTCTGTTCTTGAACTTTATTGTCTCGCATCATAAAGTATCTCCCACGTCCATACCCTTCTTCGTCAAGATCTCCAGTCAAAACTATTGGAATTTGTTTGGGTGAACGTGAGTGGGCCCGACATTTGTTATCCATACAATTACCACGAAAAACGAGGTCAACAGATCATATATTACAAAACCTGATACCGTACACTTACGATATAATTTACGTTATATAAAACGCATAACAGTAGCCTAAGTTGCCTAAGGTCATCTACTTGTAGAAGGCCTAGAATTTTTAAATTTTACATATTGTTGCTTTATTTTTCTTAAAGAAGCAATTCTATAGATAATTACGAATGCTCTTTTAGTTAGTAATATTGAAAACCTAAGTGGTTAAACATATTTAATTTATTAAAGAAATTTTTTTGATAGATAAATTAATAACAATTAAATAATAATCGAAAATTCTGTAAGGAACAAAAAAAAATCACCATCGTCATATTGTCCGCAATCGTTGATGGAATTCTAGTCGGTTACAATTTGCTCCATTAATTTTTAATTTTTGCATTTTTCTCGAAAGGCTCCCTTGTTGATTTTACCTAAGATCTTCGAATTGCATGAGCCGCGTCTGTTAGAGAAAATTATAATTGAGAATAAACATCCTATGTAAGATTGTTCTCTAATTCTATTTGCATTTTGGGGTTTTGGCAACGAATGGTGCAAATAATAGTAACCAGCAAAACCATTTTTTCATGTTAATTAGTAAATACGCTATGGTGATTGAAGCTTCAAGCTTTGAGTAATTACGTTAATGATTACTAAGTTATTTTCTTATAATAATAGTTAATTGAGTTTCTAACTTTTATGCTAATGGTTACTTGGCATAATAAATAATGTCACTTGGTGACACGTTGGCGTCCATATGTTTGTACCCCATTTTTTATTTTTTATTTTATTTTTGAAAATGAGTTAATAGTGAATTTTTGAAAAATGAATAATTAAAAAGTAAAAAAAATAAATAAATTTACTTGTAAAATATTTTATTATAAAAATTTAAATTTACTGTAAAATTTAGGTTTACGTGTAAAATTTAGATTAATGATTTCACTTAAGATTTCATGTTAATTATTCTGACCTTGAGGTCACTAGTGTAACGGTTGAAAACTTTAGTGATTATTATAATACGAAAATAATTTGAGTGATCATTAACCCCATATTTAACTTGTACCTCTGAGTAGGTGACTGGTGAGCAATCTTTATCAGGCACCTGTTTAGAGAAATGTCCTGAAAATGTATGTCTCGATCATTAACCCCATATTTTTTTCAAACTCTTTTTTTTATATTTATTTTTAACTATATATTCACACAATGAAATATTATAAACGTAAATCCAAATTTTTTTTATACTTTTTAACCATATTCTTTTAAAAATCACCATTCAAAACTCTATTTTCCATATAAAAAAAAAATGACTGTCAAACGGGGGCTTAGTCTAATCCTAATGCAAAGGGAATAACAAGAATAATTTTCCATGAAACGATGGATTTCATTACCTAATCAAGAATAACGATGAACATATGGACCATCTGAATTACTACAATAGTCATGTTGAATTGGGACAAAATTTTGTGGATCTAATCTATATCCACAAATGCGTTTCGAGCATGTCGGCTATCCTTCAATTAGTACGTACGTATCCACAAAAACTCGTTGTTAAGGGGTTGGTGATAGGTGGTCCAGAACATGGTTTGGCGTAAGTTGGAATATCTGGGTATGAATCATCGAAATTCATATACCCTATATTCAAGATAATATACGTACCTATCAACAAGTGGAGGGTATCTCAATTATTTTTGGGAAAACTCAAAAATGAAATGGTCCCAATCCCAGAACATCCATGTCAGGAAATTGCTTGTTGATGCTTCTTACTTTGATCGCCATCTCTGGAGATAGGTACAACTTTTGTCTGCTTTTTGGAAGAGTCTTTCCGTTTTAGAAACATGTTTTAAGAGTTTGCACGAAGCGCTACAAGGAAATAATAATATTTGTTCCTTTCTTATTTCTATGCGATAATTTTTTTTTTTCAAATTTTAATATCTGATATCTCCAACCTTTCACTTAATTGCAAATCACATTCTCAACGATAGAATCCGTAAAAAACTGCGTACAACCCTCACGTTATTTTACTTCTCTCATCCGTCTAACTGATCCATTTACAAAAAGCTTCCCTCCTTTTCTCTTCTATATTTATCATGTTCTATTATTGTGGCAATCGTTTTATGAAGAGGAATTAGTGACGAGTGGCTGGTGATCGACAATTTTAATTGAAAGGCCTTTGACTTGCTAAATTTTCATTACAATATACGAAAAAATGGAAATAATCCAATATATCCTTCCTTTTTACAAACTCGAACGTAAACAGAATGCTAGAAATTCGAAAAGACCGTAAAGGAAACTTCATCTCCGACTCATTGACCACAAAATTGAAGACTCGGAAATCAAATCTTGCAATCGAAATCATGGGTGACCTCTTCCTTGAAATCAGAGTAATTTCAAAACAAGTGAAAGAAGTACCATTTCAAGTTTACCTTGATGATTGTGGGTTTGTGTTTTACATAGTGATGATTGTTCTTCACCAACCCCTTATAGTTGATGAGGATTGTTTTTCACTTATGGTTTTCTTTAGTTTTAATCGGGTTTATTCTAGCTTGGGTTTCCTGATCTTAGGTTAATGTCATTTAGAGCTATGACCAAATATGTAAAGACATTGTAGTTATTCTTTTAAATCGAGTGTTCTCCAAATTTTTGGTGTTCTTACGTAGGTTATTACGATTTCTAAGTTCTCTAGTTGTCAAAATCCTTCTTAAATCTCCTGTCCAAACATGCATGGAATAGGCGGAAAGGTTGATGACGTGTTTTGCTACATCCAGTGACATTGTTGGGTGTAAATTGATATACTAAGAAAAGCGTGGGGACCTATTTTTCAACCGTTGTAAAGGTTGGGAAAGCATTATGCAACAACATACAAAGGCAAAGTGTTCTATTTTCATATTTTAGAAGTTATATCTGTACGAAGTCTGAAATCAAATTAATGTATACTTACCCAAGAAAATAATATTTAAATAAAACTATTTCTAGGGAATGGTGACCGAGTTTGATTTGATTGTGTCGTGTATTATATTCCATCAACGAAATAATTTGGTACTTGTTTGTCTCTCATTTTGGGAGAAGAAATAGAGTATTGAATAGTATTTTTTGGAGAATGTGTGGTTAAAAAGTAAAATAATTTTATTGATTTGTATGTAGAATATTTTATTGAATGAATATATGGTGGATATTGTTTACTGTAGTAAATAATATTTGATAAAATGAATGACAAACAAGGGTTTAATAAAATTTTCAATCTAAGAAAAAATTTCCACACACATAATAATACAACATTAAACACAAAAAAATAAACAATGTCCATGTTTTCGTATCATTTTTGCATCACTTTGAGAAGTTAAGGGGCAAAAACTCGATCAATTTAAAATATAATGAGCAATCAAAGAAACATTGCTTACGTGGACTATACCTCTTTCATGATTGGACATCTAACGGTGAAAGGGCATAAGCTCTGAGTGCATTTGCCAAGTTAGTTATTTCGTTAGTGACGCATTTATAAACCGATTATTATTATTATTATTATTATTATTATTACTACTATTATATCTACAATCGAGTTGATATTATCCTTAACAAGATTCAGTCAATTAGCGGGAAATGGCAAAACTCAGAAAAGATCAACTGAATTACATTTTGTTTTCTATTTCCACTTCTACAATAAAATATTCTGAACTGAAAAGGGGTACATTCGATATTCTATAATAAAAGAGGGACCAAAGTGAAAAACAAAAAAAAGACCCAGAATGCTTCATTTTCGTTACATCTACTCCAATCCTTCCTCTCTCTCTCCAACCCCCTAACTTTCCTAGTCTTCGATCTCTACCCTAAAACTACATAAAAAGTTCAGATTGTAACACACTGTAGTAATTAGCAGCCTCATCTTCAAGCTCCCAAAACCCATCAAACGAAGCCTCAAAAGCATTATAATTGCCAGAGTTGATTTCTTCATCAACTCTGTTGTTAGTGTTAGGGATCCCAAGCTCATCATCAGAGGCTTCAAGGAGGTGTCTAATCACTTTAATACTATCATCTTCTTCTTTAGGGTTACACTCACCGCCGCCGCATAAGGTGGTGGTGGTAGCGGCGGGATGGTTGTCCTGCTCAGCTTCTGAGGCAGTACATAGTAAAGGGTCTAACTCGAAAGTGGCTGTGGCGGTGGTGGATAGTTCTTGTTGGAGGGTAGAAAAAATGTCTGATAAATCTTGGTTTGGCTCATTTTCTTCTGGTTCTTCATCAAGAATGGAACATTCATTGCTGTAGGATTTGTGGCGTTTTGAGATTGAATCTTCAAGCTCTAAAGCTCCTTCTGGTTCATGGGATTCTTCTTCTCTCTGTCGTTTTGATTGTGTTTCAGCCATTGTTGAAGAAAAATATAGAGAGATTATGAGTAGCACAGAGAAATGTGATGAAACAACAATGAAGGGCTTGAATGATTTATATAGAGGATGAACGTGTCATATGTCGAGTTCTGGTCAAAAGGAGTAATTAAGCCCGAACGATGCTATTCAACATTAGTGGTATTATAGTATTAATCTATGTCGAAATGTACTAAAAAATTGATTTTAAACCTCCGCAAACAAACACTAGGTTTAAAAAGAAGAAAGGGACGTACGTAAATACTAAAATAGAGAGGGACAGAGAAAAAGAGAGAAACATACTAACAAAGTTGCGTATAAAGAGAGAGAGAGAGAGAGAGTAGGAAAGATAGTTGGAATTAGGTTGGGTTAACTTTTGTTTCACGAGTGGGGCTATACTACTCATTTCTCGAGGAAAATATCACCCACTCTTTAAATAATAAAAATGTACGTCACACGGTCAGCTTGCCCTTGGAATTGAACAATCATTCCGCAGTGTGGGATAAATTTACATAATGTCAGGTAACATTTTACAATTGAATTATTTAAAAATAATAGTTTTTTTATCCAATTATCCGCTGCCAACTACACTTTTATTATTGTTTTTGTCAAAGGGACATAATCAATAATTGAATTAAGTTAGATATACATTCTTGATGACTTCAAGGATAACATCCCCTATGTGGAATGAATCAGTGATGGGGTTAATATATTTAAAATCAATGGTGTAAATTCCTTACACGTTAAAGAATGTCAAATTTATTGTCAAAACATGATATATGTGTGTGACATGATTACTCCGAATTAAGAATTTATAAATAATTTTTTAAAGAATGTGTTAAAAAAAAGTTTATTATGTCCATGTTATGTTTGGTTTAGATTCAAATTTTAAATTAAAGTTATCAATTAATTTTAACTATATATTTCATCAATTTTTACTAAAAAGTTTATTTTAATCTACATCAAAAAGGGCTATGAATTCTATAAATTGTGTAATTAAAATAATTCCGAAAAACGATTTTGAAAATTCTATCACAAACAAGCTATAAATGACAAGAGCTGTGGAAGGAATTTTTGAAAAAGCAGAAAAATGGCAAAAATCGACTGCTAGGTCACTGTCACCAATTGAGTACGAGTTTGCACGTATTAATCGACGGTCCAGATTTCTTTGATTGATAGTTATGTGTGTGGTTCAGATCGAAGTGTACTAGAATCTCGAGGCATGAAATGTCTACAAGACTAGTAACATAAAATAAAGTCATTGCGACACCAATTTTATTTGAAAAATAATTTTTAAAATAGTGATTAATGAAAAATTGTGTAATTAAAAAGTATGGAGAATTTTTTAATTTTTGACTTTATGTGTAATATTATTTTATTAATAAAATGTGTGGTTAAAATGAAAAATGAGAAAAAAAAATAAGAAATGAAATGAGAAAAAAAAGGTGTCAAACGGTTAGAAAATTTAAGGATAATTGTAGCAGCAGTACTAAATCTTTCATTTAGTAGCAAATTTTATCCAAACTTTTTATTTGTGTCATCTACAGTATCAAACATTTCAAAAACTCGCAGTCGGAGTTCAATTTAACAGAAACTGTTAGTTTGACCATTAATTGACAGAAGTTGATCTTCACCATAATTTTGATTAATTTTACAATTTTAGATTGATATATTTACATTTTTCAACAAAAAACCACTATTATAATATATTAATAATTAAATAAGAAAACTAAAAATCACCACCCACCACCATCCCCTTATTCCACAAACCCCTTACCCTAAAACCACCAGCGCCATCGCCACCAGTCCACCACCACTACCACCCCACGTCGACGCCACCACTTCTTCCACCACCACTCCACCGTTCACCGATAGAACAAAAACCCCTCCCAAAAACTTCAAAGGCAGTATACACCTAACCACGTCCAATACAAATTACGTGTCATTGGAAAGCTCAACATTTGCTACAAATAGATATAGATCTTGATTTTTCTTGCATGTCTCATTTTTTTATTTGATTAAAAACGTTCACGAAATTCAAGAAGACTGGCGTGTTCTTGCATTATGTAAGTACATGCAATTTGGGATTTTGTTTTAATTTTGTGCGTTTGTTAGTGATTTCTGGAAAAATGGAGGGAGTGGATTATCTTGCGGATGAAACGAAGAAGGCTGAGTTCGATATGGACGCTATGAAGATTATATGGGTTGATTCTCACCATGCCTTTGAAGTTTCTGATAAAAAGAAAAAAAGAAGAGGAAATTTTCTCTTGGTCTTGAAAAGAGGAAACTTTCAATTCCTGAATTTATTCTTGATGATCACGGACTTCTTTGTAACATTGTATAGATCAACAATGGATCTGTATCTCTTCTTTCTTTTGAGGTACGCCTTCAGTTCTCTGATAAAGATGGATGAAATTTCATTAGAATCCCCTACGCCTTCCTCACAATGTTTCTCCACTGATTTGGTGGCGACGCCGCCGTGGTTTTCTTTGCTGTAATCGGAATCACCGCTGAGTTGAATCAGCTGCAAGGCCGCATCCAATTTCGTGTTGGAGAGCATTTGGGTATTCCTGCACTTTGTTGCAGAGATTTAGGGTCTGTTTGGGTCAAATTAAAAGTCGATTTTAATCTAAGTTAAATTCAAACAATCAATATTAATCACATCTTTCATGAATTCCACATTTTTTTCAACCACATTTTAAAAAATTTTATTACAGTCCACTAAAAATTTAATTTTAATCATCATCAAATACTCTTTTATATGGTGGGTTTTCTTGCTCTTTCTTGCAGATGGAGATTTACCATTTTAACCTTGTAAAATTAGTCAAATTTATGGTTAAGGTTAATTATTCGGTCAATTAACGATCAAACTAACAATTTCTGTTAAATTGGATTTCGGTTGCGAGTTTTTGAAATGTTTGGCATCGTGAGTAACACAAAAGAAATATTTAGACAAAATTTATTATTAAATGAAAGATTTGGTACCGTTGTTTTAATTATCCCTAAAATTTAGCCCACGTTTGAATTCCAATAAATGAGATTTTGAAAAAAAAGGGTTTGAAATAATAACTTTAAAAAAAAAATATGTAATTAAAAAATAAAAGAAATAAATTATGTTTACATGTAAACATTATTTTATGAGTGAGTATATCTGATTGAAAATAAATTTAAAAAATAAGATTGTGTGAGATCTCATCAAATGTAAATTCTGTAAACAAGGGTTTAAACGAAGATGTACATGGAGATGGTCTTTAAAAAAATGCATTTTATGTTTGAAAATCAATTTATAATTTTTAAATTCAATCTAAATTAAGTTCATAGTCACATTAAAATTTTCATTCTCATTTTTCTACTCATTTTTAATCATATTCTTTAATAAAATAATATTTTCCATCACATCAGTAATTTTTTCCTATTCCAAAATAATTCTTCCAAAATAATATAACGCAAACGCACCCTAAACGTCAATTTCATATTATAAATTAAACTTGTTTAGTATAGAACTGAAAACATTAGATTGTGTTGTAAAATTTATAAATTATTTATAAATGATCAAATTTTTTTTTTAATAATACATTTTAATTGACCATCATGTATTCTATTTATAAACTCTTTCTAAACATAGGCTAGAAAAAGTTTCTGTTAATTTAGACTCGAATATTTGCAAAACATGAAATTAAAAATTAATGGATATCTCAAGTCATCAAAGTAAATTAGGCGTTTGTGAAATATTTAACGTCTTTCGAACTTTTTAACAAGTCCACTAACGTATCACAAAAAATATTCAAGTTCCGAAAATATAATTGAAAATTACTTAAATTTTATTGTAAACACATCGAGTTGGCCCTCAATTCGTTTTTCCCAAAACTCATTTTCAACCATATATTTCAACGGAATCATAATTTTTATTAATTTTTCAATCAAATATTTCATTAACCTTCATCAAAATTTATTTTAAAAAATTGATTTTTAAGTAAAACGGACAAGGGTGTAGTGTGTACTAAATAGTAGCTGTTATATGTAGAATTAGACAATATTAAGTAGGACTAAACTATAATTAATTTTTTTAATTAATATACTTTGAATGAAAATTAACTACACGATATCAAAATACATTAATAATAGATATTATGAAAGACAATTATTATTTTTTTCTTTTCTTATCGATGTAATTATCATCCGCATAAGTGACAATAGTTCTCTGATTCATTATTTAGTGGAATTACGATGCATTTCAATGTATTGAATAATAAATCAAGAAGTTCAGTATCATCTAAATTGGTAATGATCATCACTCGTCAAAGATAGCATGATTTTTATTTTTTTTTTCTGTAGCCCATATGTTAATCCATTTATTTTAAACTTGGATTGGTTTTTTTATGAATTTTTTAAATTACGATAATAATTACAAGATGGGATCTAAATTAATTATAAAGCATGAAAATCAGTTGTGATTTCAATACCAAGGTATCAAAATTTTATTAACAAGCCAAACTTAGCCTCCTTTGTATTAGCTAGAATTGTTTCAAGCGGGTAGGGTTAGGAATGGGTACTCACAAATTCATTTAGTATGTAGTGTATTGAATAATAAATTTTTAACATATTTGTTTTTCTTTAATCTTATTGAAGTCGTCTAATTCAGTATACACCACGTATTATTTAGTACGTAGTATTGAACAATTAATATTAAGTAAATTTTGGGAATTTAGATATTTTTATTTTTATATAATGTGTAAGTACAAAATTATATATTTTTATAGCATTTTAAGAGGAATTTTCAAAATCAACAACTAATAGACAAATTTTATAAAGAAAAAATAAATAATTGTATAATCTACTTATAATTATAACTAATTTTTTAAACTTAGCCAATCATGAACTTGTTTGAATGTGTCAAAATAGGTAGTATGTCGTGTTTGACAAGTTCATATAACATGAGATATCTTGTTTGAAAATAGTTATTGAATTTTGATTATTTATGTTATTATAGTAATAAAAAAATTTAAATTTATAAAATTTATGAAACATTAAAGCAAGTTTTCCTAGCCTCAGTTAGGGTGTGGCCCTCCTTCCTACATATTATTGAAGGGATTAAATTTCAAGATATTATTAAATTACTAAATAATTCTTGAAACTTGTACAACCCTATAAGTTGTTATTATAAATATAATAAATTACTTGCATAGTCTTTGTATTGAAGAAATATAAATAAATAATTTCACTTGTACGATGAGATAAATTTTTTTTTTCCTTAAATGCGAGAATGCTAATCTAGGGTTATCATGCACTTGAAAGACATATTGAAAGGAAAAATCGAGGTATTATCAAGAGCTTACAAAATTCTGCCAAAAACTCGAATTTCCTATTCTTATCGAATAGAAAAATGAGAAAAATAACTAATAGTCAGAATGTAAATCCAGGCAGGTTAGAACAATCGAACAACTGTACAGATAATGTCATTTTCGATATGTACTTCCAATTTATTTCAATAAACAGATTAGTTGTGTTTCAATTTTCAACCTCTCTCCATCCTGCAGTTTAAGATGTCAGTATAGTATTTGATGGTGCTTTGATAAAAGAAAATAAAAGAAAAATTAAAAAAAATCTTAAAGAGATTAAAGTGCAGTACATTGTCGATCCTCGAATCATAGAACAAATTAATTCTTCAAAACCTTGCATTATTCTTTAATGATTTCTATTTCTAAATAAAATTGTTAAATATTTTATTATTTGATATATACTCATCGGTCTTTTAAGTATTTAACATTATTTTTTGTTTCAATACACCGATCACTCTTTATCAAAGGGACTCAATCTAGTAGTTGCAAGTTGCAATCATTTTGAAAGTTCGCGTGGGGTCTCGATCAAGAGTAATTAGTTGCAAGTTGCAATCAATTCATTATCATTTTCATTTCTATTTCTGAGACCTATCAAATATGTATACCAATTCGGATGGTGCTACACGTACATAATAATTTATATAATGATTTATCAACAGATGATGTGATAACAGCCTCAGCATCCTCCACACTAAATAGACATATAGTTAGTTACGTTCTCTTGGATTGCACTGCTAAAACAAGCCCATTATCAATTATTTTTTGTTGGGAAGTAATTTGTACAAATTTAAATTCCATGAATTTTAAAAGTTTGGTCACCTTCATTAATTATTTCTTCATAGGATCAGTCTTGTTTGCAATAAAATTATTATGACTTTATGTAATTTGGACCTATTAAAAAGCAAAACTAGATAAAATTGTGCACGTTGTAATGTACGCATTTTGTCTAATACGGCATACTAAATACATTTTTATGATATATCATTTAAAGTGAATTGTATGGTATTATACCAGATCAATAATTAGATGAAGCTAAATATTTATTCTTCGTATTTTAAGCCTTTGTTTGATACCTATTATTTTCAAAATATATTTTGTCGCTTTTTTCAATCACACATTCTTTAATAAAGTAATATTACATGCAAATCTAAAATATTTTCTCATTTTTTAACCACACATTATCCATTAATCTACTATTTCAAAACATTATTCTAAAATGCATTTTTTCAATAAAATGGGGGATCAAACAAGAAATTATATCTAGTAATTTATACCAATCATGGTCTTACACTATTTATTTGTTAAAATTTCCTATTGAAATCAGAACGAGTCTTCAACTTTTGGTTTGGAATATGTAGGTAAACAACCTTTGGAATATATACCACTTAAGTCCCTAAAAGTTGAACCTATGAGTCACCAACAAGAAAAAGGAACCCACACTATGTGCATAAACTAGGTGAATATAATGTTGCGACTGCAATAGTCCAGACATTTTGGTAAATGTGATTCTAAGTTTGAGATAGGCAGATATTCCATCAATTTCATTGGTCATGGAAGGGTTGGAAGTTGGATTGTTGATTAATATGGTTGGGGTTTCGTATCGTTAGGTAGGGTCTTGTCATTATGTGTACGAGAAATTGTCGGGCCAACGAAGAGCATTAATTGCAAAAATTTGCGATCAACTAGCATTAAGGGAATTTCACAAGTGGGGCAATGAAATTTGCATGGAGTAGGTCGGCAATGGCTAGTGTGTTGTAAGTGACAATAGCTAGTAGTGTAGGTGGGAGACAACTACTACTATGTGTGGATGGACTATGGAGTCAGTAAAGTAGATAGATATTTCTTTTTTTCTTTCTTTTTTCTTAATTCAAAAAAAATGGTACGATGATCTATTGGACAAGTTGTATGAAGTTACATTATCGACATGACAACTTAAGCATCTTCAATAAGCGCGCTCACAAATGATTAACTATAAACAAAAATGTAGAGATACTAAAAATATCTGGTACATATATAGAGTTGATTTTGAGCACGGGTTTTGTTGGTAAAAAAAAAAAAAAATCAAATGGATTTAAATAGAGTTTGTTGGACGTTAATAAAACTTTTCACATGAATCTTTCACAAAGTTTGGAAAAAGCCTCAAATACAAGAAATTTTTGACAGATTTTTGATCGACAATAACATGGTAAAATGTGATTCATCTGTTTTATTTTTATTTTTTCTATTTTCCAATGAATGCATATCAAGTGTTGTAAGTATTTTATGTCAAATTTGTTTGTACTAGTAGCATGATTGCTAAAGTTTCTATAAAATGCAAGAGAAAATTGTACAACCAAGTCCATGTGCCAACAACCAAACATGATGATGAAGCCCATGTGGTCTCGATGTGACTAGAAAGTAAGTGGACCTAGGGACGACATGGTACCATTTTAATGTTTTGATCTGGCAGCAGCATGATTAGGTTTGAAAAGAAATTATATTATTGAAAATGATGCAAAAGCATGAAAATTCTGTTACAAGCTTCTATTATGCTTGTGTCTCAACCACTAGGCATAGGGACCATTTTGTGACATGTTGGATGCATAGCACAAAAGAGTTATGCTATGTGTGCAGTAGAATAAATTTAGCACGAAATACTTTAAACAGCAAATAGGGAAATTTTTTCCAGAATGTGTGTACAGGTGCTGCTATTTTTTTTCTTTTTTTCCCCCAACATCCAATTAAAATTTGTCACGTGTTTCTTGTATAAAATTCTGACACTTCACTCTATACACACAGCACTTCTCTACTGTAAAATAGAAGACAAAATTGTCGGCTAAAGATAAAAAGTAATCCCACTATTCCTTAAAAATAGATTTGTTTTCAATTTTTTACAAATATAATTGAAAATATGAACTTTTCTTACATTTTTCTAATGTATTCTTATATTAAATAATTATTTAAATAGTGCCGTTCATAGTTATTGACAACAAAACACATTAAATATGAACATATTAGAAAAATAGTAATATTATTTAGCGCCACTAGCTTTACTCTCATTTATGTTGCACTAAAAGCTTGTTTGATTCTCATTAATTGAGAAAAAAAATAAGTTTTGAACAGTATTTTTATGAGAATACGTGGTTAAAAAGTAGGTAAATTTTTTTGTATACGTGCAAAATATTTTATTGTGTGAATGTGTGGTTAAAAATAATCATATAGCAAATCATAAAATAAATTAATGTGTCAAACATGCACTTAATGTTCAATTAAATAAATAATATAATTTCACATTTAATTGAACATATCACATAGACTATACTTTCAATAAGAAAAATGACATAATTTGGAACAAATAAAAAAGGAAAAAGCGGGCATATCTTTGTGGGACATAGGGAGTAAAACACGTGTTCTAAAAAGTGTAAAGCGTAGCTAGGAGTTGAGGGAAAATTTCAAGCATTACGAGCTTAAGCGAGCCTAGGCAAGGCTTAGACGTAATTTTTTTTTCTTATTTTAAATTTTTAATCATTTAATAATTAAAATAATACATATCAAATTCCTACTTAGGGTTTGTTTGAGACCCATTTTTTGAAAATTCATTTTCAACTACACATTCTTTAATAAAATAATATTACACATAAATCGAATACATTTCTTAATTTTTTAACAACACATTCTTTAAAAATCACTATTCAAAAATAATTTTTTTTTTCCTCATAATAAGGCTCAAACAAGGGCTTAATAGATTTATAGAAACTAGAGCTGGATATGAGTCGTTTCGGTTCTCATGGGTCGGTTCGGTTCTCTTCAGAACCAAATCGATCCAAAATTTTCGGGTATTTAATAAATGAAATCGTCGGGTCCAAATATAATTATGGAACCGTTCGGGTTCGGTTCGGTTCGGTTCGGTTCGGTTTCGTACCATAATTAAATTTTTTAATATTTACAACAACACTACATAAATACAACTATTGACGTGTTCATTCGTAAATTTTATAAATTAACGTAGCACAATTTTAAAAAATATAAATAACAAGTTGTCCAATAAGATTAATTCAATGTATACAAATACCAAAAAGTAGATACTAATATTAAAATATCGGTGATCCATATCAATAATTCATTTGCTTCAAACAGTCTGTATAAAAAAAATGAAATATAAATTAAAAG
>CAIGRN010157169.1:0-13071 GCA_903798345.1 Fraxinus anomala
AATTCCTTATAAATCTATAATTTTTAATAATGTATTTAAAATTTATGTAATTTATACGTATTATAAATAATAATTAAATATTGATATATAAAAAAAATGCATCTGAATTTTTTTTTAAAAATAAAAAGATAAAAAAAAGCTCGGCACGGGTCCCTTGGCCAGAAAAAAAGCCCTAGTCGAGCCAGCTCGTAGCTCAATGGCAACGAGCTGAGCTCGGGTCGAGCCTCATTTTTGGGCATCGGCTCGATCTCGTCACCGGTAGTGTCACGGGTCGGCCGAGCTTTTTTTTTTTTCCTTTTTAAATTCAGATGTATTTTTTTATGTATTAATATTTAGCTTTTTTGGTTATCTTTTTATCTTTGCGATGTAGGGAGGTTGGAAGATGCATACCAATTGATTTAATCTATGAAGTGGCATGGGTGCGTGCTGAATGCAGTTGTTTATTCAGCACGTCTTGATCGGGTTTGCAAGCGAGTTTCGAGAAGGCATTGGAGTTTCTAGAGAAGGTGTAAAAAGAAGATGAGGAATGTAGGCCAAATGTTGTAACTTATTCAGCAGTGATAAAGGGTTTTGTTGAGAAAGGGAGAGTGATGGAGGGGTTAGGAGTCTTGGATCGAATGGAAGATTTAGGCCTTCAACCTAATAGGTGACAATGACTGCTTTGATTGATGGCCTATGCAAAGAGGGGCATGTGGAGGAGGTTCCTAAAGTTATTGATATAGTTAGCAGAGGTAGTGAACAGCATGGTAAGTTCTATGGTTTGCTTGTTGTGTCACTATGTCGAATTGGCAAAACAAAATTGGCAGAAAATATTTTTAGGATGGTGATAGCTTGTGGGATGAAGCATAATGATTTCGTTTCGGAGTAGCATCATAAAAGCTATAGTCTTAAAGGGACGGGTGCTAGATGGATTTGGTTTGCTTGATTCACTTGAAAAGTCTGTACATTTCCTGCCATCGAGTATGACATTTACTCGATCATATTAGCTGGACTTTGTGAAGAAAGCCATTTGGTGAAAGCTGCAAAGCTTGCTAATCTGATGATTGAGAGAAGAATTCAGCTTAAGCCTGCTTATGTTCAAAATATAGTAGAATACCTTACGAATTATGGAGAAGAACATATAGCTTCGCGTATCGGTAGTATTGACAGTTTATTATGAGCCAAGAATTGTTTTGTATGTGACAGAGATCCCTTTTCGCTAATTGAGATGAATGTCTTCCCTTTGGTTGGTAGTTTCTTGATTTGAGCAATGGAATGATGCTCCTCCTCCTCCTCCTTTCAGTTTGTTGATTACTTATGGGGAAGAAAATGATATTATTTTACACTTCAGATATTTCAGTTGCGGAAGAACACTGAGGATTCCAAATGCAACAGTTGCAGAGTGGCAGGTGGCCGAATAAGCAGTCGAAAGATGCAAAATAGAGGGGAGTTTCCAATGTAAAACTATAATTGTTAAGGAGCAATAAACTTGTGTAGTAAAGAAAATATACTCTCTATAAAGGCTAGCATCTGTTTTCAAGCTTGATCATCCTTTCACTCACCTTCAGATGGCAATGGAGATTTTCTTGAGTATATTTCTGACTTTAATTTGCTTATTGAAACTTAGATTTACATTTTTTAATTGTGGTTGATGGATATGCTTTTTATTTGTACTTGCACAGGTTTCATCACATCTAGATCATGGCGACCCTGCAAATATTTTGATTTCTAAGTGCTGCTTTTGCTGTGTAAAATTGCTGAAACTTAATTGAAATAATAAGCATTATTTTCTCCTTTAAATATAATCTCACCTACAGTATTCCAGATGAAGAAGAGTCTTCTATAGCTGTCAGATAAAGTGAAAAATCGGGGTGAAGATGATAAATTATTTTTCATGCAATTCTACTCGTGCAACTAGCATTGTTTCGTCTTATTCTCCTGAAACGATTCCATTATGCACATCTCCTTTATTATTATGAACTCTTTTTTTCTTTATTGAATATGTTAGTAGCCTTGTGTGAAACAGAAGCTAGTAAAGGATGAGATACAAAAATGTTGTAAAATAGGGATTTGGAATCATTGACGTCTGGTAATTTATCTAAAAGAACATAGAACATAAATGAACTTGTACATGATGAACTTGAAATGTTTACCTGAATACTCGTCATAAAACGTAAAAGAATTCTTCGTGGGGTTCATAATTTGATTTCTGCAATCATCCCTGCCTAAATGTTGATAATCAAATGGTCACAATCGAATCTATTATGTAAGAAGAGGTTTAAGACATTGATTGACTGCAGAAGACTGATATCCAAACACAGATTTAGTAAACATAATATTCTCCAATATAAATAAAAAGAAAAATAAAAGAGAGAAAAAGTAGATGGCTTCATGTCGAATAGTAATGCAAGCATCAAAGTTTCATCATCTTAAGTATGAACTCCAAGTTAGACACAACATGACATTCGAGAAGCACTAGTGAGGAATATAAAATTTAACACTTCTTGTACATTTTCTTGCTGCTATTAGAAATTAGTAGAGTAAATATTAATTTCTGAAAACTATACCAGAACATACCAATGTGATTAAGTAGCTGGTACAAGAATTATGATGTGTGATTGGTGGACTGCAGATATATAAGATTCGTAGTTATGCCTCAAAAGGAACAACCCAAAGTGCTTTTGCATAAGAAGAAGGTGTTACCTACAAGTTGAAATCTCAAGCTTGAACTTCTATATGTGAGCTTTATCGTGTATTTTAGCGTATAAAAAGCAAACTGTCTGTAATAAAGCTCGTGTTATTTGGTTTCCTGATGCTTCTAGTATGTCATCAATGTTATCTTTTTCCTTTCCAAGTTAGGGCTGCAAATGGATGAAGCCTTTCTATGAACTGCCTCATTCACATTCATTCGTGAAATGAGGGTACCTAGCTTGAATTATGTGTTTGAACTTGTCTTGCTAATGAAAGGGCTTGAAAATAATGCGGCGTTTGGCTTGATATGTTCATGAACAAATACATGTATATAATTCAATGGTATCTTGTGTAACGACTTGAGCCTTATGTCCAAATCGTTCTATCATATGTACTGTCCATTTTAGGAGAGCGCATTTACCATATTTCCCTCTCACGGGTTATTGTCGCGTCCACTAAGATTTGAACACTAGACATTTGGCTTATGATATACTTAAGCTGAGTTTGGTATCAATTGGACAAAAAATTGCGAGGGATTAAATGGTGGATGTCCTTTCAATGCGAAAAGTACGTATGATATAACGATTTGGACACTAAGGTCCAGGTCATTACATCTTGTATAGTTCTATACATTTTTATTGGTATTAAGTGTCATGATATGCCCATTATGAAACTTGCTTAATATGTTGCATCTAGTGTTCCCGAGGCTCTTATGAACACGAACCATCTTGGCTTGATTCATTTGTTTCTAATTCATGTTATAAGCTGGAATAATTTTGGTTCTTTATTAGATTATCGATTGTATTGTAGACAATGCGTGTTTTTTTAATGTCAATGTAAACCTCGGAGCTATCAAATGTATCAACATTCCATCAATTGAAATCATATGGCAAAGCATAAATAGACAAGCATTTTCAAATGGTGAGAATAAATAAAGGAAGAAAAGGAAAATATCTTGATAAATATCTTTTTAAAATCTTTAAAGTGAAAATGGAAAAAATAAAAACCATATTTTCTTAGACTGAGAATCATTACCAATTCCTTTTTATTTATTCGTTTATTGGATCAAAATGAATCCTATGCGAAGGAATAAGAAAAGAAAAACTTTGAATTTTTATCTTTTTAATAGTGGAATGATATCTTTATGGTTCCCTTTTATTTATTCGCTATCGCTGAATAATAAATTTAATTCTTTTTATTTATTTTTTTAAATTTCTTTTAAGTGTGTAGATTTAGATTGTCCATTTTGCCCTTTTAGAAAATAGTCATTTTCAATCGAAAGATTGTCTTTTCAAATAAATTAGAGTCATGCTATTTGTACAAAGTTAGGTTACAAAATTGGTTTACAAAATACATGTTGACAATATTTTGGTCAATGATTTAAAAAATAGTTTTGAAATTAATGACCTAGATCTTGACACATCATTTTGTCAACACACTTTTGTAAATCACCTTGTACAAGTAGCATAATTGGATAAATTAATAGATTTTTGGGTGGAATGTGTACAAAGGGGTCATACGCCGCTTATTTACTTAAAAGGTTTAGGACTATGTAGCCAAAAATGAAAAGTATGGGGACCCATTTTTACTTTTTGAAATGTCAGGGGTCCTAGATGAAATTTCCCTTCTCTTTTTAAAAGCTGTGTTCTAACTTGCTATAAATGTGATAGATTGCCCACAAGTGCAATCTTCAAATTACGATATATTCTAATGTACAAACTGCAAGCTGTGAACGTACAACTCCCTACTGCAGAAGATTAACCTAATTGAGAAACCTGACCGCCGCCTCCATGGCCACGAAGCTTCTGGCCACTACTCTTCGCCGCTCTATACGCAAAGCAACATCCACCTACGCCGCGGCCAATACCCTCTTCCACCGCCACCCTCTCTCCACCGCTGCTGCTGCTGCAATCGAGCCCCTGGAAGAGGACGCAAATGGAGTAACAATGAAGGGCGTCAAAATCTCCGGTCGACCACTATACCTCGACATGCAGGCCACTTCTCCGGTGGACCCTAGGGTTCTTGACGCCATGCTTCCTTATTACGTCTCACTATATGGAAATCCCCATTCGCGGACCCACCTATATGGGTGGGAATCCGAGAATGCCGTCGAATCGGGCAGGGCTCAGGTCGCGGCCCTCATTAACGCCTCCCCGAAGGAAATTATATTCACCTCCGGCGCTACTGAGTCGAATAATATCTCGATTAAGGGCGTTATGCACTTCTATAAAGATAAAAAGCGCCATGTTATAACTACCCAGACTGAGCATAAGTGCGTGTTGGATTCCTGCCGGCATTTGCATCAGGAGGGATTTGATGTGACTTATCTGCCGGTTAAGGCTGACGGGCTTGTAGACTTGGAAAACCTTCGGGAGTCTATTCGGCCTGATACGGGTTTGATTTCGGTAATGATGGTGAATAATGAGATTGGTGTGATTCAGCAGATGGAGGAAATTGGGAAAATCTGTAAAGAGTTTAATGTTCCTTTGCATACTGATGCTGCTCAGGCTCTGGGGAAGATTCCAATTGATGTGGATAAAATGAATATAAGTTTGATGTCGTTGAGTGGGCATAAGATTTATGGGCCAAAGGGGATTGGGGCTCTGTATATGAGGCGGAGGCCGAGGATTCGAGTGGAGCCCCAAATGAATGGGGGTGGACAAGAGAGGGGGATAAGGAGTGGGACAGTTCCTACGCCTTTGGTTGTTGGATTTGGGGCGGCATGTGAGCTGGCGATGAAAGAGATGGAGTATGATGATAAGAGAATTAAGGCTTTACAGGAGAAGTTGTTGCACGGGATTAGGGAGAAAATTGATGGGGTAGTAGTGAATGGAAGCACAGAGAGGAGGTATGCAGGCAATCTGAACTTGTCATTTGCGTACGTTGAAGGTGAGAGCTTGTTGATGGGATTGAAGGAGGTGGCAGTGTCGAGCGGGAGTGCATGCACAAGTGCGAGTTTGGAGCCATCATATGTGTTGAGGGCTTTGGGAGTGGAGGAGGACATGGCACATACCTCAATTAGGTATGGAATAGGGAGGTTCACCACCGAGGAGGAGATTGATCGAGCAGTGGAATTGACGGTTAAGCAGGTTGAAAAGTTAAGGGAGATGAGCCCGCTTTATGAGATGGTGAAGGAAGGGATTGATATTAAAAGCATCAAATGGAGTCAGCACTGATTTGTTTGGGATGAGTGGATTTGTGCTTGATGGAAAATTGAGATGAGTGTATTGAGTTCAAAGTTGCTCACTTCACATATCGAGTTGTTGCAGGACACTATCCAGGTTTTATCCGAGACTACTTTGTACATTCTCTTGTTTGACATGTAGTTGCATTATGGTTAAATTTTGTCAAGTAGATGGATGCTTTTGATGTTCATTACATTCCAATAATGTACCATATATACAGTATCTTGCAATAAACTTGAAGTATTTATCTTTTTAATAGTGGAATGATATTGTAGTATGATTTTGCCTCCATTCATATTTTATTTTTACTTTCTTTGAGTCAAAGGCTGATTGATTGTTTGTGGTATTGGATGGTCAATTATGGCATAATGATACCGATTTATAATGCTCAATCATGTATGATTGTCACTGCTTTTCTGTGTAAAATAACACCACCACCCTAACATAGTGTGAACTTAGTGATTCCTCAATCCCATGAGGAACATGTGAATTTGACTGTAATTTAAGCAATTTGTTAATGTGGGGAAGGTTACTCTCTATCTCTGTCTTGATTGAATTAGTCATCCGTAACAATGCACTGAATTTAGTCCTATCTAGATATATTCCACAAAGAGAGTTTGACAAATAAGTTCCATCACTTTGTTGAAAAATTAAAGTGAAATTACTTGGAGGACCTTTTCATTGAACCTACGAGCTCACAAACTAATTTAGGTATCAATCAAAAGATATTCAAAAGAAGTTATTTCCAGTGATTAGAATGAAATGAATATACTTTTCTACATTTAATACTGCCTTTTTGCGGGCAATGGAAGCCAGTTTTTGTGCATTGATATTAACGATTGATAGGAATTCTTACCTGTTTCTGTTAGAAATTTACTGAGCTCAATTATTTTTGTAGACCGCTTCTCTGCTATTGCCGAGATGGTAAGAGTTAATATACTGATTGCTCCAAGTAAATTTTATCACAATAACTCTATAATGTACGTCTTTGGTTTCTATTTAGTAACTGAAATAGTGTATTTACTTTTGTGCTGCTTTTCACGTATCCCCAAACCTTGCTGGAAAGTAACATTTACGTTAATATTGCATTTAATTTCTTTTGCAAATGATGAATGTTGAAGATTTCTAGGAGACTAACGAGGAGTATAGGTAAAAGAAACATGGTTATTTGCATCTTGGATTTCTTTCCATGACACAATTTTACTGGAGAAGGTAGAGAAAAATCCAGTAGACTGTGTGATTTACACAAGGTTGTGTGCTTAGGTGCTGCAACAACATGAAACACTTCTTATTCATCTTTTATCCATGTCATAGTAGTTATATTAGCACGCGATCGTCTTACCATCTTGAAGTACCAGAGGAAATGGCCTAGCAGTCATCTATACATGATTGTGTGATGTTTGCATTATGATCTGTTTTTCCCTGGCTAGATGATTATTAAGAATTACTTGTTTCTGGGCTCCGCTGAATTTGCATTTACCAGTGCTTTTTTTTTTTTTTTGATGAGATGGATAGAAAAATCTCAATGCTGATATAGTGTTGATTACAGCAACTTATATATTTAGACGAGACTTATAAGAGATTATTATGCGATCACGTGTGGTAAAATAAACAGAACACAGAACATGAAAAATGACAAGGATACTAATTTAATAAAGTAATGAAAGAAGTTAATCTGAAAATAGACGTCTTTATTAAAGATAAAACATTTTTCTAAGTTCAATAATAATAAAATAACACTTCTTTTAAGATTTTTGGGTATCCAAATTTAAATATGTCCTTCTTGATGAATTTAAAACTTGGACAATGAAATATAATTAACATTATTTCAGTTTGGAGGGGGAGAAAAATAAGAAAAAATAGTATCTTTCTGGAATTTTTTGAGCCTAGACCAAATGGACTGGTGTTAGGGTCTAATAGGTGTGGGATGGATTGTTGTGTTACAAAGGCCGAATTGTGTTATTTATTGGTTTGAAGCATCCTTTTACCGCACTAGTTGTCGCAAATGATTTTATCCATGAGATTGTCTGTTTGCATGGGGTACCTCAGTCGATTGTTTCGGACCGAGATAAGATCTTCATTAGTAAATTTTGGGAAGAGCTCTTTAAGGCGCAGGGGACTGTCCTTAAGAGAAGTACGGCCTACCGTCCACAGGATAGCCAAACGAGGTGGTCAACCGGTGCTTAGAGACATATTTACAATGCTTCGCCTCGAGCAAACGTCATTCTTGGAACCAATGGTTACCATGGGCCGAATTTTGGTATAACACTTCCTTTCACACAGCTACTAAACAGACACCATTCTGGATTGTGTACTGTCGCGACCCATGTCCAGTTTTGCCGTTTGAAAGGGGGGTTATTGTGGTCTCATCTATGGAGCAAGCTTTAATGACATGGAATGAAGTGCTACAGACTCTGAAGTTGCAGCTGGCTCGCGCGCAACAAAGGATGCTACTAGAGGCTGACAGGCATCGCATGATCTTCAGTTTGAGGTGGGTGAATTGGTGTATCTTAAACTATGTCCATACTGTCAGAAGTCCGTAGTTCATCGATTGTCAGCTAAACTGTCTCCTAGATACTATAGACCATTTGAGATTGAGGCTAAGTTAGGGCTGGTTGCTTACAAGCTGAAACTCCCTTATGAGGTTGTCGTTCACCTGGTCTTTCATGTTTCGCAACTTCGAAAGGCTATATGCGCTGTCCACCCGATCCATCACCTTCCTCCATAGTTGGCTGCAGACAGTCAGTTCATAGCGGAGCTAGAATCTGTGTTGCAAGTTAGATCAAATACCTCCAACTCTGCTTTGGGTCTTCTTGAAGTACTGATCAAGTGGAAGGAGTCACTAAGTTTGAGGCGACATGGGAGCCGTTTGAGAGTATCCACCATCAGTTCCCTAATTTCCACCTTGAGGACAAGGTGGATTCGATTCACGTATGCAAGAAGAAATAGGAGGGAAGCCAAGTCAGCACAGGGAGCAGAACCATTGGGAGTCACTTAGGAGAGTTCCAGGCCTCTCGAAAGCCTTGGATTATTACACTTCTGTTTTCTATTTTAGCTCAATAAATCATACAGTTCAGTGTCGCTATCTTTGTTTGCTATCCCAATAGTCCAAAGACATTATAATTGTTCTACATCATTCCCCAAGTTATCCATCTAATTCTTCATTTGAGTTCATCAATTCGCCAGAAGGAAGAAGTTAGACAGTGGGCGGAACAGGAACAGCAGGTCAAGGTTCTAATAATTTGGTATCAGAGCAGGTCCACGTCACATGTTTGAATCCCTGAAGGGCGACCCAAGCGAAGTGCCGAATACTAGCAGCCAAGGAAGGGTCGGCGGGTAATGTGAAAGTCATCTTGGAGTGGGTTGCCGTGGATGTCGGAACAGGGGTCGTGGGGTATTGTTTGGGTCTAATAGGTGTGGGATTCCAATCCCCACGAGCCTGGGCTTTTGGGAGAGGAGATGATTGGGTCCCCATCGACTGGTCTAGTTATATGCTTTCTACTCTCTTTGAAAGTGCCCATATATTTTTATATGTACATTTATATATATGCGTGTCCTTGAATCACACTCGTTAAGATCAGATACAATCTTTTTAGCTTATCATGTGACATTTCAATACACTTGTTATCCCTATTCTTTGTACTTTAGGAATAGACAATTTTGAACTAACCACGTGAAGAAGAAAATCAAGTGAGAGATTCTTAGTGTGTTGTTCGAGCTACAGTACCAGACATGCCCTTGTGATACCAAACTTGTTTGTTTCTTCATTCAAGACTTGAATGCTAGATGTATTATGCTTGTAATAATGGAATAGTGTTTTATTTACATGATAATAAGTTTTGGAAGGATGAAGATTTAGATAATTTTTTAAGGTCGATTACGAATCGTATTATTTTAAAATAATTCTAGATTTCATTCCGACTTACAATAAAATTCGAAATAGGGTTAGAAGTGTAGGGTGTTTATAGAAAAATGATCATATTTATAAAATGAGGAGAGAAAAAAGGAAAAAGGAATTGTTAATTAAACCTCAGTATAATTCTTGCTTAATCTTGCATATTAAGAAAATGTTGATTTATATTGAAGGTATCTATACAGAATAATGAGCATATAAAAGTTACTTAGAAAATCTTGCTTTTGATGACTTAGTGGTTGATCAGCTTATTAATAGTAACATATATAAAGTTTTAAGTTCCAGAGGCAGACTTTGGACATTACCTAAACTTAGATATGAAACATTGAATGAGCAGACATGCATGGTTGTAGTAATCATCCCAAACTTAGAATGCTAATCATGTCCAATAAGTATTGAGCTTGACTGTAGTGGTAAATTAAGCAGGGTTGTCTTAGTCTGGAATTTGTTTGGTTCAGCTATGCTAGCTTGGGTCGTCTAAGCTGGGGAGGACTTGTAAAATGACTAGCTGAGCCCTGAAATCTTCTCATTATAGCTAATGCACCTCAGAATCCATTTTATCCACCTATAAGTTTTGCTACATGAAAACACTTCTCCTGGTGACAATCTCTATTTTCTACTCTAAAACCGGGTTTGTCAGCTGACGACAAATTGCTTCAGTAAGCAAATCACACACATGATTAGTCTTCTGATTAGCCCGTTTCTCAAATCTAGAAATTCAGATTACTTGCCAGTCAAGAAATCAAGAACCCAGAAAAAGACAGATTTGGAGCTGCATGCGTGGGCTCATTTCCAGCCCTGCATAAAAAGAAATCTTTTTGCGTGTTCAAAAATTCATTAATTTCAGAAAGGACAGTATCTCTGGGAAAGACCCAACGGTCCCTTCTATAATATCAGGATGCCATGCTCGTAAATGGGCACAAATCTTTGTCACTTTTTACAGTTTTAACCAAAATTTTCTCCTGCCTATTCTTAGTTGACAGACTTGCATTTATTATATATTGCAGAATCTCTGCATGCAATAAGATCTCACTGAAAGGTAAGAACTCCAGGATTAGGATACATATAGAGTTTATTGCAAAAATATTAGTAACTAAAACATATAATCATAAAAATGTACATAATATTTGAAAATTTTCACGAGTTGTGGGAAGATTTGAAGGTGCCTACTACAAGAAATTAATCACATCGATGGAGCAGATACTAGAGACTAAGAGCCAAAGGCAAATGTCACTATACCGTCTCCCCAAATCATCTAGTCATGAACATCTTGACTCTCGGAAGTTCTGATACAAGGAAGGCATGAGTCCCTATACATGGTCTTATTACTAGCGCCCGAAAAAAGCTAAGAAATACAAATTTCCTTGTCCTATGCAGTCTTGTTAAGGACTCGAGGATTATGGAAAGAGATTTATGGGTTGAAAATTAGGTTTCCACATTTGCATTTCCAGCTCAAGGGCTTGTAGTTGGAATTGTCATCACCTCTATTATAGGCAATTCCTGAGGTTGTGGTGGAGTTCTTTATTGGGGAGTTTGTGGGCACCTGAATGGCCTCACAATGTGCACAAGAATTGCACCTCCTTTCGCACTGTGGCGGCTTCGAGCCAATTTGTGCCCTAAAAGTTGCCTTCTCATCTTCATTCACTGTCTACACACAAATAATTCAAGATTTTTAAATTCGAATGATTCGAATTGTAACGCATGACACTAAGAGAAACACAGCTAATGATCTAAATAATGCATATGAAGACATTGTATAGAAAAGATGGATCCTATATGTGGAGGTTTCCAATAATTTAAGTTTCTAGATGAGTTGGTAATACACGTACATAATATGCGTATATATACCTGGTGAATATCGGCCCATTGTACTAAAATTCTACCTGCAATGTGCACGAAGAAAGGAAACTTAATGGTTAGTTTGAAACATGAAATTGTGATGAGCATGTGTTTTCAAGAAATTCAAACGCAACCAATTTACCTTCTGCGCTGAGGTGGGATGAGCTTGAAATTAAGAGAAACAGTAAAGAAATGGCAAAATGGTGAAGTATAAGGCCACATATAAGATTGTGACTGCAACCCATTTCACAAATGATGATTTATATGTGGGGTTTTCTTGTTTTTATAGGGATTGAGGTTGTATAAATGTTTTGCCAGCTAGCAGTTAGGTTTATGGAGTTTTGGATTTTTGTTGCCAGTTATAGGTGATTTCTTGCACTGCTGGATTCAAAATTTGTCTAGATTTCACGTCTCTGTATGCAAGAAAACACGCAGTTAACTGTGTTCGATCATGAAGCATTAGCGTTGCTGTTACTTTTATTTTTAAATTTTTTGGCTTTTCTCGACGTAGGTCAGGTTTATTTTAACTAGTCAAGTCGAAGATAATTGATCGTACGAAATCTCGTAAGTACACGATATTATGAACAAGTAATAAAGTCATGAAGAAATATCATTCCCACGAGGAATGTGTATCAAATCTAAGATCAATTAATTTCAACTCTAATTGAATAACATATTTTGATTACAGCATCTATGTTAACTTATTTAATTAAACTAATTATTGTAATCAACAAATTATTAGAGCTTTTCGTAAAATTAGGTCGAATGCTTACTAAGACTTCGAATTCCTGATTTTGATGCTTTATTCCCTTTAAGTCATTTTCTTGTGCAATTTTCATCATTTGACTTCTAATTTCATCCAATTGATTCTGTATGATCTTCAATCATTATTTTTTTTGGGTCCGAATCAATTATTTAATATTTGAAATTTAGTTCCTAAACTTTAGAAATCCTCATTTTCGTCGATTTTCGTTCCTTTCTTCCAGTTCACTTTTAATCATTGAGTTTACCTAACAAAAGGAAATATACAAGAGGTTAGGCCATAATTAATCATAAGAACTTCTAAATGTCTATATTTACAGGCCTAGATAATTATATGAAAATACATTTATCAATAATCTTACTCGAGATTACGCACCACATACTTGGTCCCCATGAAGTAAATCAATTCAGCTTTGTTATTGATTGAGGTCGGGTGAGGTGTCTCTAACTCGAGCATTGTACAAAAAGCCGGACTAACCTTCAATGAGGATTTGTGGTCCAGCCTGCACATTTGTGGTTCTTTTCTCAATTGGGTTTGGGTTAAAACCCAAATTTCAAACAAGTAAGGTTGGGCTGGGTCCACTCAAGTTTTTGCCCGGAAACTGACCCAATTAAAATACGATTAAGATGACGCGGGGTACTTACAAAAATACCCTTAAAATGAGGGATGTTTTGACAAATCATATGAAAAGTTTTTAAGAA
>CAIGRN010157181.1:0-10734 GCA_903798345.1 Fraxinus anomala
TGTTGCAACCGAAGTCCCAGCTTGAAACGAGACGATAAGAGCGGCAACTTTGAGGAAAGCTGCTACAACCGAAGTCCCAGCTTTAGACGAGGCGATACGTGTTGGCAGCTTTGAGGAAAGCTGCTGCAAACCAAAGTCCCAGCTTGAGATGAGGCGATATGAGCTGGCAGATTTGAGGAAAGCTGTTGCAACCTGAAGTCCCAGCTTGAGACGAGGTGATATGAGCTGGAAGCTTTGAGGAAAGATGTTGCAACCGAAGTCCCAGCTTGAGACGAGGCGATACGTGTTGGCAGCTTTGAGGAAAACTGTTGCAATCGAAGTCCCAGCTTCATGCGAGGCGATATATCCCATCTGATGGGACGTTCTTGGTTTGTGTGCAAATGATTTGAAAGCTTTCGCACTTTTCCAAGGTAATCATGAGGGGAGTTGCTTGCTTCCAAGGCACGCCTCTATGACCATAAATGGTAAACACGAAAACGACTGCGTAGATTCAAGGCGACGCGTCTGGGTTGGTGCATGGAGCACACAGCCAAATCTAGTTCATTGATTCGTATGACTTTTCGTTTCAACGGTGTTGATGAGCCATCGCTTTGGATGGTTCAAATGTGATTGGCCATGATCTGACGGCTGGGGTGAACTTGGGAACGCCTATATAAAGTCCAAACTCTTCGCTTTTGCCATTTTTACCTTCACGAAATTCTTAAACGAGACCTTTGCTCTCCTTTCTCTGTTTTTGACGACTAAAGCAACTTCGGCGGTGTTTGAAAGTTCCGACAGCCTTCCATCCGTAAGTTTTAAGTCTTTTTTTCTCTTCTTCTTCTTCTAATTTCTGGGTAGATGGCTTCTGAGAGGTCAGAGAATACTTCGACGAGTGGAGAGAGAGGTTGAGAGTTTCGAGTTGAGAAACCACATAGTCGTCTCTTCAGATGACATTGGTAGGGTCATTAGGTTGGGGGAAAACATCTGAAAGATGCTTGCCTTGCCTGTAGACACCTCAATCCAATGGGGGGCTTCCAACTATCCGTCTAAGGCCACTTCGGAGACCTTAGAGAAATGCAGGTGAGTTTTTAGGATCCCTGACAATATTGAACTGATAATCCCTGAGCCGAGTGAGAGGGCTTGTTATCCAAGGTCGGGCTGTGTGGCAGTGAGTGAGAACCTCTTCAGGGCGGGCCTTAGGCTACATTTCCACCCTTTCTTTAGGTTAGTTATCCGTTCTTATGGGTTGGCTCCGACCCAATTCAACCTAAACGCCTAGTCCCAGATGGTTGGGACGTGGATGCTTTGGAGTAGGGTCAGTATAGGCGTAGATATGCCCTTCAATGTGTTTTACTCCATATTTCTCCCCAAGAGTGTAGCCGGGGATGAGAAAAGAAGGGGGTGGTATTACTTAGCTCCTTAAGGGTCATATTCTCCATTAGTAGTAGGGCTGCCATCCTCAGTCAAAAGATGGAGGAGTTCGTGGTTCGGGCAGCTGGGAGGTGGGATACCATGGAAAATGTCCCCATAGCGCCCCTTACCGTCCCCACCTATTTCTCCACCGCTAGTAAGTTTCGCTCCCGAGTTGATTTCTTTGAGCAGTTTTTTTCTTATAGTCTTAATATTTTTGTCGTTTGTAGGTTCTTTTCCGAGGTGTGAGATATCTGAGGAGGAGTGGGACATCATCAACCAACTTTATCAAACACCCCTTCCGGAGAGAAGTTATAGTGAGCTGATTGACAAAAATACATCGTTCACACTGCACGGATTGATGGCGAGTCAAGGTAAAGATATCAGCTCGGCCCTCTTTGGGACATTTTTCCCTTCTCAACACTTAACCAATACTTCTTTCTTGTAGGTGATTTCGATAAGAAGAAAACGCTGAGGCCAGACTTCGCCTCCATCCGCCAAGTGTTGCGGAGGCCAAGATGCTTCAAACGAGCTCGGCTGCTTATAAGAAGCAGTCCGAGAGGCTTCTTTCCCTCAGCAGGGCTCAGCAACCAGCTGAGGAGGATGAGACGGAGGAAGGAGCCTCCCTAGTGAAAAGAAAAGGGGGATCTGCCTCTGCATCTGCTTTTGCCGTGAAGCCTCTCCCTCCACCTACTACCGGGGCGACTATCGCAACCCTTTCGACGATCCCAAAGGCTAAAATCACATGAGCAATATTATTTCAATTCCCTACAATTAAATCCTCTTGGCTGGCTATATTAATTTGTTACCATTGTCGGACATCAAATAATTAGCGTTAAGCTAAATTGACCATTTTGCCCTTACTATTTTTTTCCCACTTAAACTAACATTTTCTTCAATAGTTCTTTACGATCAAATCGCAAAAATAACTTGTAATTTCTAAATACTGAGCTCGAATTAAAAATTGACCAGAAGAAAATATTTAAGCGAACTCTTTTATCCTTTGAACATGGCGACAGATTCTGAATGCAAATAATTGCCTATTACTTTGCTTACTTTTGATTACCAACGTATCGAAGTATTTGATCTAATAATGAGATATTGCTAATTGGCAAATCAAATATTGTAGAGTTCATGAATAACAACTATTATTCCATAAAAGATTGAGGTAAATCACATAACCGTCAATGTAGAGTTCAACTATGTCTAGTGCGACAATGAATTATAGTTAAAACTCTTATAAAAAATAGTTATGTCTAATATACTTTTTAATATACAATTCGTACTAGCGTTACTACTCTCGAAATTCCTGTCATGATTAAAACAAACAGCATACTCCAGTTGATAGGGTACAATATTAACAAAGTGAAGTGTTAATCTCTATGATTGTGAACGCTTAATTTTCAGTCAATATACAAATTACCCTATTCTGTATTTACTCATTAATCGAATACACTCCCTTTCATATAAATAAATAAAACTCTATTATTTAATATTTATCTTCTTATAATAAAAATTTTAATATTTTGGATGCATATCCCAACGGGAAGATATGCATTTAATCCACACATTAATTGACCTGCAGAAGTCCCAGTTCCTGTCTTTTATTGTTGCTACATTTGAATATGTATTTAATGGTGCTCAAGTTTGAATAGCCCGTTTGATAACTTTATACATACCCCGTTGGAGTGAGTTACGTATGGATAAAAATGAGTAGTGAATAAATAAATAATAATTTTTGGATCGTCAGTTTCTCATAGCTAAAACATCTAAAACCACTAATCCTCTGTCCAAATATACCGAGCTCTTGTTTGATCCCCATTTTTTGGTAAAATATGTTATGAAATAGTGATTTTTTGAAGAATGTATGATTAATAAGTAAAGTAAAGTTTTTAAAATACGTGTATAATTATTTTTTAAGAAAATGTGTGACCGAAAATGAATCTTGAAAAAATGGGGTTCAAATAGGGGCTGAGAGAGATAAAACTTTTAGCTGTTGGTTTTCTCGTAGATGAAAATCTCAAAAATTCTCATCGAAGCTATTTCAGACCGCTAGGTAGCGAAAATTCTAAAGATTTTGAGGTTGAATAAATCTTGATTTTTAGTTGTTATTCTATTACACGTGATTTTTAAAGTTACTGTTAATTTATATAATTTGCTTACGAAAAATAACTTTCATTAGATTCATAACTTTTTAATCACATATTTCATTATTTTTTATTAAGATTTATTGAAAATCTGATTGTAATCTATGTCAAACACGATTTTAACGTTCTATGTTTGATAGAAACACATGTACATATCTAATTGTAATATTTTATGTGTCACGGTTTGTTGTGTTAGCAATTTTTAATTTTTAACATTTTATGTGTCAAATTTTGTTATGTTAGCAATTTTTAATCTATATTTCAAATTGTTGTAATTACATAATTGGATTGAAACATAATAAGTGGACAATGACAAAGGATACTTTACCGAAAAAGGCTGCCTTTCCATGTGAGTTTGCAACTGGCTACCGGTTTATGCGGTGACCAAGATTCAAATTTTGTCCCTCGTGTTCAAATTCAAGATTAGCAACCGAAAATATTTTACCATCGATCCCAAGTTTTTGTTCTTGTAGTAAGTTGGTCCCAACCTCAGGGCAATCAATCCTTAATGATAGAAACATTCAATTCTACGTTTAATGGTCACGTGATCCTTGAGTATGATTTTACGAAACTAAAATTTTGCTTCACATCTACAACACGAGCATGTTAATAAATTTGAAGCCTCCATTAATCTTAACTTTTGTTTTGATAGTAAATTATTCGTCAAATTTTCATTACAGATGCACAATCAATATACTTGAAATAAGATGGGACCAATTCCAATTTTTTGAAACTAATAATTTTTTCTTCACTACTTGGATCCATGCTCAAAAACTTGAAGTGACACTTGTTTTTATAAGGATTGCATGACAATTTTGAAAATAAAATTGGGGATAGCAACATGACAGGCCATCCATTACCACTCTTGCTAGTCGAAGATTTTCGGGAGTAAGGACTAGAGTAGGATAGGAATTTAAAAAATCCCATTAATTATTTTTAATGTATTAATATTTCTATTTTTTAGATACAATATATTGGAAAACATAAAATAGTATAAAATAAAATTAAGAGATTTTTCGAGAAATTTGGATGAGTTCGAAAATTTGGAATGGGACAATGCTAAAAAGGTCGAGATGGAAAATTTTATCATCTCTAATTATAATCAGATATTTGAAACCAATTGCTCATTTTAGAGGCGGAGGATAAATTTGATTGTAAAGCAATAGGTTGAGGACTAGACAGTGCAATTTTTCCTCCGTCACCACACAGTCACTTAATTCAAATAATTCACTCTGTAGACTGCACTGCCACCCCGAACCGCACTCCTCTCTCCATTTTGAACCAAGAACAGAGAGACCTTCCACTTTACCCCTACCCCACTCACCCACCAATCCTCCATGCAGTCTCCATTTTGAACTTAAGAACAAAGAGTCTTTCCACTTTATCCAGCAAAAAACCAAGGAACTTTTTTTCTCAATTTGACAATGGTATATCCCTCATTCTTCATCTTCTTCACATTACTTCTTACACATTTACAACCCACAATTTCTGAACCCAAAATCCCCGAAACTTCTTTATCACTTCTCATGACCATTAAAGCCTCGTTAGACCCACATAACCTCATTCTCTCATCGTGGTCTCCCAATGCCACTGATCCATGTAATGGCTCTTTTGAAGGCATTGCCTGCAGTGAGAATGGTCAAGTTCTCAACATTTCCTTACAAGGCAAAGGCCTTTCTGGTCAAATCCCACCTGAGATTGGTCAACTCAAGAGCTTGTCTGGGTTGTACTTGCACTTTAATCAGCTCCATGGGGTTGTGCCTAAAGAAATAGCTAACTTGACTGAGCTCACTGACTTGTATCTTAATGTGAATAATCTTTCCGGTGATATACCTCCTCAGATTGGTGATATGTCTGCTCTAAAAGGTCAGGTTTTGCACTTTTTTTTTTAAGAAAGAAAACATAGAAAGTAGCAGTTTTATGTAAAATTTTGGTAATTTATAGCTTTTTGGCCAGGACTTCTATGTAAAATTTTGTTCTGGATACATATTTGTTTCTCACTGAGTAAATAATTATGGGAATCTTTGGTTTTTTATTTCAAACTTTGATCAATACAAAAATATTTATCTACTTATAAATATAATTTTTTGAACTTAGCCAAATCATTTAGTTCTGGCTTCTTCTTCTGCTTCTTTGTTTTTGGAAAAAAAAAATGCCATCTTGATGACTTGATCCCTCATTTTGATTATGTTTTTGTGAAATTTCAATCTTGGCTACTAGATCTTTGCTTCACGTGCACATTGAACAAAAAATTTAATTGTGTCGTTATTTCCTCTTAAAAAAGCATTCGTTCTCTTTTCATTGCAAAATTGTTGGTGTCAAGACGCAGCAAAAAGCTGAATGGGAAGACAATAAAACTCTTTGTCCTCTCCCTCTCTCTCTCAAAAAAAAAAAAAAAAAAACTTTTTGAGTGGTTTCTTGGCTCTTATTCATCTGGTTCAAATTACTGAACCAAGTGGTGATCAAAGTTAGTGCAATATAGAGGACCACAATTTTTGGGACTTCTCTTCATTAGTATATTGTTAAAATTCAAAGAGCTTACTTCCGGGTATAGAAGCAAACGTTTAAGACAAAGCTGATTCGTGTTTAACTAGAAACCAGAGTGACCTTACTCTTGTTGAAAACAAAAATTTGCTTTATATATAAATATGCCCGTTAGCTTATGGATAAGATGGTTCAATATGACATAAAATGAGTTCCCGAGTTCAAGTCTCAATGCCATTCATTTACAAAAATTGTGCACATATTCAGCCTTTGGTGAAAAAATAAATCCACCTGTGTGTCAGGCGGAAGAAAAACCTTAAATAGTTAAATTTGACCTTCTTGAGGAATTTAAGTCTTTGTTTTGGAAGAATTTGTAAACGGTTTAATTTATAAATGGATAGAAATGTGTGGTGGATAATACTTGTGGATCCAATGGAATGTTGACAATGAATTTGACCAATTATAGATGATTTATAAATTTTGTCAAAAAGAGGCTAAACTTTTAGACAAATAATCAGCCTGTTTTTATTAATGGTCCTCTAACATGCTTTTAGCTTTGAAGGTTTATATTCCGAGAAGTTCTATAGTTCATGCTAACTTAACCAAAAATTTGAATTCAAAAATTTGAATTTTTTCTTGCAGTCCTACAACTCTGTTACAACAAGTTTACTGGAGGTGTACCCCCTCAGCTTGGCTCTCTTAAGGAACTAAATGTTCTTGCCCTTCAATCCAATCAGCTGACCGGTGCAATTCCTGCAAGGTTGGGGAATTTAGTGATGTTAACAAGGTTGGACTTAAGCTTTAATCACCTATTTGGTTTGATCCCAGTAAAAGTGGCAGGTCTACCAATGCTAAAAGTCCTAGATATCCGAAATAACACTCTCTCTGGAAATGTTCCTTTAGGTAACTCAACTTTTGTTAATGTGAACTCTCTATCTTTTTTCTCTCCCGTCACATGCTTTGATTTTATAATATACTCTATGAAATTTTAACTAATAATGTTGTTTCTTTTCTTGTATTGTTGCAATGAAGCTTTGAAGAGGCTCAATGAAGGGTTTCAGTATGTGAATAACCCAGGCTTATGTGGACTAAGTTTTTCTTCGTTGAAATTATGCACTACTTCTGGTCCAAATTCAAATAGACCAGAACCATTTGCATCTGGCACTAATCATCTTCCTTCAAAAGATTTGCCAGAGTCTGCAAACGTCCAACAAAATGGACATCAGTCCAGAAAGCCAAGTTCTGCTGCTGTTGTCGGAGTCATTGGCCTGATTGTTGCCATGGCAGTGGCAGGACTTTTCACTTTTTCCTGGTATCGTCGCCGCAAACAAAAAATTGGAAGTGCCTTTGATTCTGGTGATTGTCGACCGAGTACTGATCAGGCTCGGGAGGTTTGCAGGAGAAGTGCCTCTCCTCTTATCAGTCTTGAATATTCCAATGGTTGGGAACCTTTAGCTAAGGGTCAAAGTGGAATCAGTTTCTCCCAGGAGTTCTTCGAAAGCTTTATGTACAATTTGGATGAAGTCGAATCTGCAACTCAGTACTTCTCGGAGATGAATTTGTTGGGAAAGAGTAGTTTCTCGGCTATTTACAAGGGGATATTACGGGATGGATCTGTTGTTGCTATTAAGTGCATATCTAAAACTAGTTGCAAGTCTGATGAAACGGAATTCTCAAAGGGATTGAAATTATTGACCGTGTTGAAACATGAAAACATTTTAAGGTTGAGGGGCTTTTGTTGTTCAAAGAGTCGCGGAGAGTGCTTCCTTATTTATGACTTCGTACCAAATGGGAACTTGTTGCAATACCTTGACATGAAGGACAGAAATGGGAAGATCCTTGAATGGTCTACTAGAACATCAATAATCAAAGGCATCGCCAAAGGTCAGTTTATGTTGTGCTCTTCATACTCTTGTGCATGTCCAAATCAACACTTCAACAGCACGTGGACTGGACTATACTTGACAATATTAATGAAGAATAAGTTAAAAATCTTTTCGATATACTGCCAAATTCTGTCCGCTTATCGAACATGACCATTGCGTGAAACTACTAATGGGGTCTGCACTTGAAATTAAAATTGAATTATGATCTGCTGAGCTTAATGTGTTTCTGCTGGATCTGTGTACCCCGCTAGGAAATATTATTAGGTAGTATGCAGGAAATGTTAAAAAAGGTGTGTCAGTGTAAGTATCATTAGCATATTCGTAGAGCAGTATTTTCACCTTAATGGTCTAACAGCATCCTACTAAAAAAAACGCCTAAAGATAATAGATTGGATTATGTAGAGCCTAATCATATTGTTCTTTATTGCGTGATGCCATTTTTTTTTTCAAGTCAAGAGAGGCTTGAAATCCTTTCACTCTTCATTATAGCAATAAACCTGCAGCCACAATTCGACGTTGTTTTGAATCACTATAATTCTGTTTCTAGTTTCGTTTTTAGTTACTATTGCTTTTCTACTTGGGATTAGGGCTTAATTTCTAGCAAATTAATCGGTGCCCGACTGTTTTATGTTGCTGAAATCTGATTGCATTGTTAAAAGGTATTGAATACTTGCATGAAAACAAGGGCCACAAACCTGCTCTGGTTCACCGAAACCTCTCGGCCGAAAAGGTGCTCATCGACCATCATTACAACCCGCTCCTCTCTGATTCTGGTCTCCACAAATTATTCGCGGATGACATTGTCTTCTCAGCACTCAAGGGCAGTGCTGCAATGGGATACCTTGCTCCCGAATATACAACCACTGGCAGGTTCACTGACAAGAGCGACATGTATGCATTCGGTATGATTATATTTCAAATCCTTTCTGGGAAATGTAGAGTTACACAGTCAAACCGGCATGGGGCTGAAATATCCAGATTCGAAGACTTTATAGATATTAACCTTGTCGGGAAATTTAAGGAATCAGAGGCTGCTAAATTGGGAAAACTTGCTCTTCTATGCACCCATGAATCGCCTGACCAAAGGCCAGCCATCAGAACGGTAATTCAAGAACTCGACGACATCATTTCCAGATAATCTAACTTCTTGTTGTTCCAGCAAGTAAGCAGCTTTTTTCTGTTGGAACTTGAAAGAAGGCAGTATTAAAATAAGTAGCTCAGGCAGATTGTCTTGTCTATTAATTTTCTCGAGAGGATTTAGGCGTATGTCTATGTCTGTACGAGTTATCTCAACTCGCAGCCAACCGAACTCATTGATGTTGTGCTTATGTAGTACTCATTTATATTATGATTAGCAGGTTCCTGAAATCAATGAAAATTAGTTTAATTCATCATCTCTCTATTCTTGATTCAACTTGTCTGATGGAAAAGTCAATAACCTTAATTTACGTCCCTTACTTTTTTTCATCGCATGTTTATTCTCAATACATGATACATCCACCACAGCTCTTCGAAAATACGAGGAACAATAGTGATGATGATTATAATATCAGTCACTTGCTAAATAATTACAATTCTATCAAGTTAGCACATATTTAACCATTAGTCCAACGTAAAGGATCAAACTCACACGACAGAAGTTTGTCGATCAGGCCTCGTCCAGTCTGGAATGCTAAACATTGTGCTAAAATATCACTTTCTTTGTGGGGAAGTGATCCTGTAAACATGTTCTTCACCGGTACACTTATCAACTTCAATAACCCAATGGCTCTTCTTTTTAACCTTCTCATTTTCTGAAAGTTTACTAACCATCAAACCCTCTCCAATGGGCAGAAAATGGGGTTTCAAATTCAAATCCCCCCACCATAACTCACTGCAGTGAAGGGTAACTGCTTTATATCCATCCATTTTGCAATCAATAATCACAAAATCTGCGAACTTATAATCATTTTGTAGTAAAATCCAAGCATCCCCGATAGCAAATTCGACGAAATCTGCATATCGACCCAGATTTTTTCGTGATGCATCCAACTCCTTTAGCCCCCGCAAGATGCACACAGCACGGCCGCCGGTCTGATGTGCAGCGGCCACCAGGGATAGGATGGCGGATCCAGCAGTGGCAGCACACGCCATGACCATTAGCTGTGCATTGTTGCCTGCCGCAAGGGCTGCTATGAACTCCACTGTGTTGGGCTCCTTCCTTCTCTTGCCCTACAAATGTTGACCAAAACTCTTATAAGAATAAAAAAAGATAGCTATTCAATCATCTTGTATAAAAGTTTTAAGATGTTAAATAAATGACGAATTTATATACCATTTTAAGGGTTCGGAGAAAAGCTTCAGTGGCATTTTCAGCAGACCAAGAAGCCATTTCTATCTGTTCGTTTCTGTGCTTTGTGGAATTTTCTGTTCAATGATAAGAGGAGGGCTTCGGCTCTATACATACATATACAGATACAGATACAGATACATATACATATATATAAATTGCATGCATGGAGCAACTGAGGGAGGTTTTTTGGTGAAAAGATTCTGCCATGATAGCTGGCATTGTTGAACAATAGCGTTAAAATATTGACAATATTAGATCAACTTGTTCTTGTTAATCTATATATATTATTAATATGTCTTTCCTATTAAATAAATTTTCTTTTTAACTAAGAATATGGCATTAATATGGGGAGTCGAGTGGTTTGTGTTGATGTTAATAATAATAGGTTGGTTAGTCAATTCAACATCTTTTGAGTGATAACTAATTGATGGACACTGACATTCAAATTAGGTGACCATTCTTGTTATAAGACTTGGATTATAATGGTTGTACAGGG
>CAIGRN010157204.1:0-13404 GCA_903798345.1 Fraxinus anomala
CGATTAAATTTATTTCTATCTAAAATACAATAAAGTATATTTTGGCTCTAGGTTCAACAATAATTTTCTTTTATCTTCATTATCGTACTCTTCTCTAGGTTTTGGAATGATTTGATCCGGTTTACAGTTAAAAAAATTTCTTCAAAATATTCTCTCTTTTATAAATGATAAAAAAATAAGTTAAGAACGAAAAAAGAGATGAAAAACTTTGATGATGATGGTGAAAAGAGTTTGAATCAATCAAAAATTTTGATATGAATAAATAAATAAAATGAACGCAATATAGGCTTAAAGAATTCTCTCAAAATATATCTTACTCAATGCTATTGAATCTTTTTGGAGTATGGAAGTAGAGAGGGTATTTATAAAGCTCAAAAGCAAAAACTCTATCGAGTTGGACAATCAATCGGACATTAGCCTTTGGATCTAGACGACCAAACTAGCCGTTATGCATTTGAAATCATAATGTTAAAAAATCTGACCGTTGCATCAGTCGGACGTCCACATGGACCAACCGGCGTTCGCCAAAACTATATGAGATTTTAGACAATCAATTTGGACGCCAATATATTACCAAATTAGCTTTTCCATACCTCTATGGAGGTCTAATCTCCTTTCTAGGTAGGGCTGTCAAATTATTGGATTTTGATCCGAATCCGACGAAATTAATGGGAGATGGATTTAGGTTCTCAGTCCGATAACCCGATCAAGATCTGAATCCTATAACTCGTTAACTAGACTTCACACTTCTCACATCAGATACTTACTAGAGTATCACATGATTCGCAATCTATAAATAGGTGGGCCAATAGTTGGATAAAAGCTATTTGGGCCTTTTAATTCTAATGTTTAGAAGTTGACTAACATAAGATTTTTCTTTTTTTAATTTCTTCAATTTTGGATCGGATTATTGGATCATTTTCCGATAACATAGCAAATCGGATATGGATTTAATAATCAAATATCTTTTAGATTATCGGATCGAATCCATTTATAGCCCTACTTCTAGGTATGTCTTTAACAATTGAATACTGCGATACCGCTGGTGATAGTGTTCAAAGAGGTACTCTCATTCACTTCTTAACTAGACTGAGTTGAAGACTCTGGTTTAGATCCCAAATCAATTTCAAACCCCACATGATTATTTGATTGTTTTTGTTGATTTGTAATGCCATAATATCTAAGAGGTAAATTGTGAGCCATTGTGTGGGCATCAAACACATCTATACTAGTCACCACCTTATTTGTTTCTAGATACCAAAGTGTATATTCCTTAACATCGGATTTATAACCAAGAAAGATGCACCTTATAGACATTGACTCCAATTTCACATTATCTACATGAGCATATATAGGGTACCAAAATATTTTCAAATATGAGTAACTAGGAGGAGTACCAAACCATACCTTTTCTAGATTCATTTTCTTCATAGCAATTGAGGGTAAACAGATGATAAGGAAACAAGTTGTAGAACCAGTTTCAGTCCAAAATGTTTTAGGCAACTTAGCATTTGAAAGCATACAACGAACTTTCTCCATCAAAGTTCTACTCATCCGTTCTACCACACCGTTCTGCAACGGAGTATCACATACTGTCAAGTGCATCAAAATCCCTTTTGACTACAGAAACTATTGAATTTATTCGAACAAAACTCCAATTCATTGTCTGTGCAGAAACGTCTTACTTAATTTTCAGTCTGTTTCTCAATCATTGCTTTTTACTTATTGAAGGTAGCAAACATATTACTATTCTATTTTAAGAAGAAAATCCAAACTTTTCTAAAAAAAGATCATCAATTATCGTCAACAAATAATATGCACCTCCTTAGAAAGCACTATCTCCGATCCATAGAGATCATAATGGATATAATCAAGTGTTTCATTCATATTGTGACTCTCTTTAATAAATCTGACCCTCTTTTATTTTCCAAAAAACATAATGTTCACAGAACTTCAGCTTGCTAGTACTCTACCCCATCAAGAAGTCATCTTCTGGTCAATTCAGCCATCCCATTCTGACTCATATGCCCAAGTCACATATGTCAAAGTTTAGTAACTTCTTCATCTGACAAGGTAAAAGTGGTGACGGTTGCATCCCCTGTAACTGTAAAACCCTACAATACATATAAACAGGCTGAGCTTCGTTGACATTTTATCATAATAGAGCACCTCTGCTGACCTCAAGCACTCTACCTTCACCAGTGCATATGTTACCCTTTTGAATCAATGGTATTCAAAGATATAAGATTTATATTCAAATCTGGAATATGCTTCACAGTACTAAACGTCTTAATGACCCTCAAACATCTTAATCCTGATTGGTCTAATTCCAACTATTTTACAAGGCGCGTTGTTTTCTATAATCATAGTACCTCTCGAAACCACTTTATATGTTGTAAACTAGCCCCGATTGGTACACATACGAAATATACATGCTGACTTAAGGATCCAATCCTTACAAATTTTAGAATCACCATCAGAAAGCACAAGAAGCTTTCATTCACTTTGACCATCTTATACAACATTAGCTTCTCCTGTATTTTCAAGTTGCTTTCCCTTCTAATTCTACTCATGTTCTGTAATTTGTAGCAGTCATCTCTAATATGCCTATTTCTTTAGCAAAAGTGACACACTTTTTCTTTATATTTAGACTTTGATATGCCTCTCATATTACTACTAAAATTCCTATATTGAGTCCTTCCACAAATAACCAGGCCCTTTGCTTAACCTTATGATCCAACCACAAGATACTTCATCTTTTCCTTTGACAATAAAGCATCATAGACTTGATCAATTGTCAGAGTATCACAACTATATAAAATAGTGTTTCTAGAATTCGTATATGACGATGACAGTGAACAGAACAAAATTAATCCAAGATCCTCCTCATCATATTTAACCTTTATAGTTTCAAGATTAGCTACAATTTCTTTAAAAACAGTCAAGTAATCCTCAATAGATGTACTTTCAGACATGTAGAGATAATACAAGTATTGTTTCAAGTGTAACTTATTGGTAAACTCTTTATGCAAAGTTGCTCCTTTCCAACCATAACGCAACGACACTTTTCTTCTTAAGAACATTATAAAGAATCTGATTTGAAAGATAAGACGAATTTGTGATAGTGGCTTTCGATTCCTACGCTGCCTTTTCTCCTACGTCCAGATAGAGGGCATTTCATCAAACCCCAATAGGATATCATCCAAATCCATCTACATAAGCACGGCTCTCATTTTCACCTGTCATAGCGAAATCCCCGTGTTTCAATCCAAAAGTGGTGTATCATATTTTATAATTATCATCACGAAAGATCAACGAAATCCCCGTGTTTCAATCCAAAAGTGGTGTATCATATTTTATAATTATCATCACGAAAGATCAACCTCGCTTTAATACTTATTTTTAGAGAACAACGAGATAATAGAGCAATATGAAAATAAACTCAAACACAAAAACACAAGATTTTATATAGAAACCCAAGACAAGAAAAAAAAAAACCACTGACAGGGGAGGATAATTCACTAGATTGAAATATGGATTGTTGTTACAAGATTTGATATTCTCAATCAAAATCTAATGTTCTCTAATGCTATGAAGAGCCAACAAGTAGTGGAGTATATATACAACCCTAATTATAGTGTTTTAGATGGAATATGAACTTTAAAATTCATCAGATCACAAAATAGGCCTGGTCATATAACATCGGCGCTCGATGGTGCCCTCGTACCCAGTGAGTAACCTGGGCAACGCTTAGGCGCTATAGGCATAGTGTTCAGGCGGTTCGTCCTTGCTCAAGTTTAATTCTTTCTTACTGAATGACACTTAAGCACCGAGATGGTGGCACTTGGGCTCCCAATCTCTAACAAAAAACTCCTTAGTCCATCTTCTGGCTTCTTTAAGAGCCTTTTCAACCAATCCACCAATACCCAGCGAAATTTAGGTCACATTTCAACAATAAGAAAAGTAGAAGATTTTACCAAGATACACATACCAGAGATATAAGGATAATTGTTTCAGCTCAAATGCTTTAGATGCATTTACCCAACTCTTCGAATTGAGTCAATTATTTTCCAAGTCAAACTCCTTCAATTATATTTTACATATTCTTCAATTTCAGTTGAGTTAGAGTGATAATCTTGATAGTACATAATACATACCCCCAAGAATATGAAGGATTTTTCTATTGTTAATGTATTGACTTCTTCTTGATCAATGACATAAACTTGAAAACATGAGTCTAACGCACCCAAAATTTGATTGCCTTGAATACATTCAATGTGACTTGCTCTTCATTTAGCATTAACATTAGTTGCCCTTTTTACACATCCATTAACTCCCTTCTCGTTGTAAAGAACGATCAACCTAAAATGAGTGGTACATCCATGTCTTCACCTATATCCAAGATGATAAAATCAGCTTGGTATATGGATTTTTCCACTTTCACCAACATGTCTTCAATACTCCTAGGATGATGTTTGGTGGATCGATCAACTATTGTGTTTGGTTTTGCTTCCCTTAAACCTAGTTGTCTAAAACTAGATTGTAGCATTGAATTAATACTTTACCTAAATCACACATTGCTCTATCAAACTTTAAATTATTAACAATACAAGGAATAATAAAACTCATTAGATTTTTTAATTTATGTAGGGTTGGACAAAACTCCCAAACCGAACCAACCGAACTAGACCCGGCCAGTATCTAACATAGCGTTTCTTCTTAACTTAAATACTGAAATAGGTACCTGATTCAAAAATCAACGAGTTTTTTTGAGTTCTTGATTTTAAATCAAGAACCGAATAAGAGTCAAATCTCTCTAATTTTTTTTATCTTAAATAAGTCAAATTATTTTATTTCTTTATAAATAAATTTGCTAACTAATTAATTTAGCCCAAATTTAAAATATGATTTTCCTATTTCTAATTTTCAATCTAAACCCAATTTAATCAAATTGACTTAATTTTTACCCAAATCTCTTATTCTATTCTACCGTAGTATCGTTTCTACAGTTTTGGAGAAATCGAATTGGAAGCTTAGCTCGTCTCTCTTCATATTAAGCTCACTATGTTCATCTTTCTATAATTTTATAAGTCAAATCTATAAAAAAAAAAAAACTCAACAAATAGAGATGCAAAAGATATAATCGAATTGGACTAAGTTATTTTGCATGAGCCAAAATTTAACATGTTATTAGTTGAATTAATGTATCATTGTTGTAAATATTTAAAAAATTAATTATTGTGTGGAACTCGAGAACCGAATTGAATCACGCCGAACAGAACGGAATCGGACCCAAACGGTTCCATAATTAAATTTAGATCCGACTGTTCCACTTACTAAATATCTAAAAATTCAGATTCGTCCAACCCTAAATTTATGTGGTAAGTTATTTACAAAATAGGATTGTACTATTTAGAAAATAATATGTTTCATTCTCATCTACCTTCTTTTTGATGGATAGAATCTCTTTAACAAATTTGGCATAGCTAGATATCTGAACTAAAACCTCTACAAAAGGTATGTGGATGTAATGTCTCTTGAACTTCTCTAAGATTTTGTCCATATTGTGTTTGTACAACCTCTGTGGGTATGAAATTAAAGTCACACAAACCTTGACCGGTGAATAAATGTTAGCTGATGGAGTGATTTCCTTATTTGTTTAGTCATTTATTATGAGTTATCAGTCTCATTCATTTCTCTTTTATTTTACTCAGTTTTCTTTGTTGCACTTGGTATTTTAAAGTAATTTCCAAATATTCAAGCCTACTTCTGGTTGAGATGGCTTAAACCCATTCCTTTAGATTCATCTTGAGATACTAGGTAGTGTACCTTGTTGCCTTCCAGAGACAAGTTTAACCATCTAACCATTTGAGTTTTCGGCTCCTTTATAGTTAACTTTACACTATATCTCAATCGCATTCCACCGATCTAGTACCTCTTTCCATCCTTTCCCTCAACTGCTGATGTGCCAACTGAGCTAGCACCTCTTACAATCATCCTTTCTTCAACTATGGTCTTCCTTGATTTGGTGATTTTGTACGTTTTGAGTGTTGTTGTTGTTGTTATTATTATTATTATTATTATTATTATTATTATTATTATTATTATATCAGAGACATCCACATATCCTTATTGAGTTTTTAGGCTATATCAAGAAAGGAAGATGGGGGTATGATTCTCCAATCATGTATATATCATAAAAAGCTAGAATACATGGAATGGAGACATAAACCTAACCTCTTGAAAGCAACAAAGTAACAAATGTCTAAAAGTAGGAAAGCAATAAATGAAAAAATATTGCTTTTCATATAATGAAAGTGAAAACAAATGAAATCTAGACTATAAACTTCTGAAGTTGGGCAGTCTATAACTGTCAATCTACACAATTGCCCGAATTTGACGTAGAAGGTCAAGTGATTCATACTCCTGATAGCGATGTTGTACCCAACCCTATGAAGCTAAAGAATCTGCAACCTAGTTCCCCTTACGGTAAATGTGGGAAATAGTGTCCCGCTCGAAGGAGATAAGGTATATGATCTATCTAAGTATGCATCGGATTGTCGGTGGTTCTTTACCCCTAGTGATGTAGTGAATGACCGCAGTCAAATCTGCTTCAATCTAAATGTCTCTGATACCAACCCCTCGGGCAATAAGAACCTCGTCCAGCTAGGAGCTCGGCCTCCAAAATCCTGCAAGTACCATAAGATGCAGAGAATGCTATGATGCACCGTTCATCTTGGTCTCGAATGATACCCTAACCACTAGGAAAATCATCATTGACCGACTTTAGATTGAGAGGCATTGGACGCATAATCAATTATATATTGAATGGAGAGGATTTATTTGGAGTATAAGTAGTGATTTTGTAATTACTTATTGAATCCATACTTCAAGCACTTTTTTAGCAACTCTTTGAAATTTCTGAAAGAGATCTGCTTATATAGTGATAAACCATGCGGTAATGAGTCAACCCACTCCCGAGCTTTATCCTTCAAAGTGTGAGGGAAAAGCACACAAGATGATATAACGATTATCGTGCCCATATGGAAGATGGATGATGCTGGACAAGTTATAGTGGAAAATCATGAAATCTCCAGCAAGCATATCGTCTTTGTCAATTTTTACCTCTGGTCCTATTGTTGCGTGAGGAGCGATTAAGGGTAGATTTACATCCGGTGAAACAAATATCCTGGTGGATAATGCATCGTTTTCACTGTGTGCCATCTCTTATATGGTCGTTCTCTTTGTTCTCTAGTCCATGGTGGAGATTTTGTTCAATTTTCGAATCTAAATCAAGATTCTCCATGTAATGCATGCAAAAGTGCGAACCTAAAACAATGAAAAGATAGATAAATTAGCGTCGAAAAAGAAAGAAAAAATTTTTAAAACTAAAACTAATAAAAGTAATTATCAAAAGAATCAATCATATGCAACGATGCAAAAAATTTCTTGTCGATTTTATCCAATGATGAGAAAAATATCATCTCATGAATATTGATTATTTATTGGGATAATTGCAGAAGCGGTACCAAACCTTTTATTTAGTAGCAGACTTTGTCCAAACCTTTAATTTGTGCCCCACGGTACCAAACCTTTCAAAATATCCGCAGTTAAAGTCCAAATTGATAGTTTCTGTTAGTTTGACAATTAGTTGACCAAATAATTGATTTCGACAATAATGTTGACTGATTTTAAAATGTTAAAATGACAATTTTACATATTTTCATAATAAAATAATCAAAATTAAATAATTAAAATTAAAAACTCATTCCACCTTCTTTTTCTGTGCCCCTACCCCCACTCCAAATCTGCAAATTTGGATTTGTAACTTCGAGAATGCTTCAACAAGCTTGGGAATGGAGTCCCCAAAATCGAATGTGCGCTCTGCTGCAATGACAGTGGCTCTAAGGAACTCTACCTGTGCATTTAGCCAAAAACTTCATCTTAATTGGCCATGGAATCAGAAACTCAAAACCTCATCCGAAACAGTTCGTCTTCTTCCCACCCCCACACTTACCCCACCTTCCCTTACCCAACCCCAACCAAACGAACCAAAATCCACCCACCTCCACCGTGCCGACAATCGCAATCCACCCACACACCGACTGCAGTGACCGCCACAAGTGCCCCCGGCAAATTAGCAGCAATAAATAGACCTTATCAGAAACTTGCTTAGACGCCATACAGAAAATCCCAAAACCCTTTTCAATCTCCTATCTCTTCTTCTCCTCTTTGGTCAAGATAGTCTCTTCGACAGACCATATCAGCAGGAAATTCATATTTTTATCGAGGAGCTCCAATTCTGATCGGTTGTTAAGTCCAAATCTCTAATCTGACCTATGTAGATCTACATAGTTGGGCAACATGTTTCTAACGTCATGGATTCGAGGATTCAAATATGTTGATTTCCCAAATTTGCAGATTTGGGGTGAGGGTGGGGATGGAGAAGAAGAATGTGGAATGAGTTTTTAATTTAATTATTTGATTTTGGTTATTTTATTATTAAAAAACGTAAAATCACAAATTTAACCTTTTAAAATCAGTCGACATTATTCTCAAAGTTAATTATTTGATCAATTAACGGTCAAACTAACAGAAACCATCCATTTGGACTTCAGCTGCGGATATTTTGAAATGTATGGTACCATTGGTGGCAAAAATGAAAGGTTTGGTACCTTGGTTGGCGCAAATTAAAAGTTTGGGCAAAATATGCTACTAAACGAAAGGTTTGGTACTACTGCTGCAATCATCCCTTATTTATTTCACCTCAATCACAATTACTCAAACAAAAACATACAATAAATTGAAGGATTTTAAGATCGAACTTTCCTAAATAATAACTAAACTATTTAAATTGAGAATACACGGAAACATAAGAGTAAAATTCAATCATATAAAGCACTAGGACTACGAATACACTGTTATGATCCTTAATTCAATTCTCAATTGCCTCTAATTTCTAATTCCTGGCTTGTGTTGAAAAATTAGGATATGATTATAATCAATAGAACCTATAAACATGCATTAATCCACAAAGATCATCACATAACGATATCATAGAGCATAATATTAGCATTATCTATTATAAGATTTTATGTTATTTATTATCATGTTCTGATCTATACCAAACATCTCGAAAGAAATGTAAATCACAAATACATTCCAATTATGATCATTGGGGGTATGAGAAAATAAAAAAGAACGTGCAAACAAGAATTAAATAAAAATGAGAAATTAAGAGTGTTTGGCACCCATTAATTTTATTTATTTATTTTTCTATTTCTTAATTATAACTACACATTTTCAAATAAAATAATATTACACAAAAATCTAAAACTTTTCAATTCTTTTCAACTACACATTCTATCAATCACTATATCAAAATTTATAATTTTCCAAATTCAAAATTTATAATTTCCCAAAAATAGTGCCAAACACATTCTAAAATTAAATCAATCACAAGGTTTCATCGTTAATCGTGCCACAAAAGGTTTAATCGGTCATGATTGGATTAAACAATTACAAAAAAATTGGAATGATGATTTTCTTCAAAATCTTGAATTTGCACCTTCTCCACTGTCAGGAAAAACTCGAAAGAATTAAATGACTTGCTTCGATCTCTGTTTCTCTATTGCGTGGTGGTTTTTATTGACCTAAGAATTTGATATATCGAAAGTTGGCCATTGAATTTTTCAAAGTGCAATCATTTTAAGTGCCAAAAATTCAAATCCCGTCATGAGATGAGTGTAAGCGACAGCAACGGTATGCATTACGACGTCCACGGTCCTCAACTTTTTTGTTTTGTGCACTTTGGTCCTCACTTCCATTATGAGCTATTCAGTCCCTCAACTTTCAGCTTAGTCAATTTTGGTCCTTCAATTTTCAAACTCAACCACTCTTGGTGGCTTCACACGGACCCCTCGCATATGATAGCCCCACCACCGAGTCCACTTTTGGTTCCCAAACTCTCCAATTGTCAAATTCGATCCGCAAAATTTGTGAATTCGTCCAGTTAACAATTCTAAATCTTCCAATCATGCCCCTAACTTCCTGGTAGCTCTTTAATTCCATCCATTATACTCCAATTAAGCTCTGTATTTCTTCCTTCTATGTTCAATTCACCTCCAAGTTGGGATGTTTACCTATAAAAGCAATATTTACACTAAATTAAGTAGAAATATGTTCACATAATCAACATTGGCAAGTGTAACAGTTTAGATAATCATGTAAAACGCACTTATCAGCATATCAATTCATTTGTGGAGAAGTTTATGGAGGGTATCAATATTTTAATTAAATTTTTTATCTACCAATGAATTAATGTGTCATTTCATAAATATTTAGTATAAGCTAAGTATCGATGTTTAGTACATCCTTTTCTTTGAAAATATATATACTTATCTTCTTGTATTTAAGAACTTGTTAGAAGATTTTTCTTAAATGTAGAACCTACGCATGTGTGCAACTTTTGTACAAGTGTAAACATGTAAAGTTAAGGTAATTGAGTAGTAGAGATAAAAATCAATATGATATAATAGTGATCAATGAAAAAGCCATCATTCAATATTTAAAAGTTTAATAAGTTAAGCGTGACTAACTTTTCATAATAAATTATCGATCACATATGGTTATCTCGCTCTTAAAAGTAAGTAATTACAATTTTAATTACTACGTTTAGATTTAAGAAATTCTATATTTCGTGAAGTAATTTGGCTATCTAAAGGTATGTTACTCGTCAATTATATATTAGGATATAAGGTTAAAAACAATATTAACAATTCAGTTATAACTTTGTTTCACTTCAATCATCATCATCATCATCATCATCATCATTATTATTATTATTATTATTATTATTATTATTATTATTATTTATTTCAAATTAGTCATTGAATTTTTTCTATGACTGAATTTCAAAACTTCATCTACTTCTAATATTAGCAAGTAACCGGGATTTTCAACGTGTATCGAAATGATGATGTTACTAAAAAGTTCGTTAATGTATCGATTGTTGTCTAGATTGAGGAAAATAAAAAATAAAAAAATTAGTAGTAGTATTCTTCTAAAGAACATGGTACGCATATGCACTGGCCTAGATTAACAAAACCAATGCATCGACATACTTTTAAAGAGCTACATCATCATATTTTGTCATACAAGTCAACAATTTTATTACTTTCAAAAGACATGTAAGTATACAAAATAGTTAAGGGTGTGTTTGAGCCCCTTTAATTTTGAAAAATGTATTATGGAATAATAGATTGATGGAGAATGTGAGGTTAAAATTGAAGGAAAAGCTTTCGATTTGCGTGTAATATTATTTTAATGAAAAATGTGTGGTTGAAATTGAGTACTGTAGAAAAAATAATGTGATAGAATGTAAAATAATAGATGACAAACATGGGCTAAATTTAGATAGAACTATAAGCTCAATCACTACTCTTAACACGAAAAAAATGATTGATCACCCAAATGAAACAACACTATTTACTGTAAGTTGACAATATTTCCAACCCTCAAGATATAAGGCCTCTATTTGGTTCAACTAAAAAGATCGATCAAAATTTAAATTAAAATATACAATTAGCTATATATTTTATGGGATTCATATCTTTTCGACCACAGATTCCATTAAATTTTATTAAAATTTAATAAAATATTATTTTTATCTAAATCAAGCATGGGCATGATGTGAAAAACATCTAAATTTGATTATTTTTCTGAACTTTGAAAACTTTTAGAGCTTACTTGCATTACCAAAATTTGTCATCTTTAGGTGACAAAACAACAACTTCCAAATAAAATACTTAATTAATCTCAAACTTACACTATTTAGTATTCTAACAAACATTTTGTATTAATCTTGGATTATGGGCCCTATATTACAAAGGATTTGCTTTTTGGGACATTGCAGATGCCATGGTGCCCAAATTCCAAGTAATTAAACTATAATATAAAAGATAATAAAATATTAGTAATTAATAACAAATTCCTATAGCTCATTGGAATTTGATCCAAGGGTAGAATTCTCTGGTCTTGATTGAATCCAGAGCACCATTTATTAGGTCAGGTAGGAATTAAAATCTATATTTTAATTAAAATTAAAATTAATATTTTAGTTATAAATTTATTGAATTCAAAACTTTTCAATAATACATTTCATCAATTTTTATCAAAATTTATTAAAAATTGAATTTTAATCCCTACAAAACAGGCTAATATATAGTTGAGTGAGGTGTAGCGCAATGTGACAGGACTTATTCTAATATTTTTATTCTTTTCTTCCATTTTTGACAAAGAAATAAAGGTATTAAAACATGCATATGGGATTACTCGCACTCTTACAAATACTAGGAAACAGGGAAGGAAAACATTATCTTGTTTTTCTGTGCTCAACCATTAATTAATATATGCAGGTTTGGTGTTGTTTTCCCATTTATCTAAATGCAATTTTCGATGGAAGAGATATGTGAGTGACCCATAAAACCCAAAAATAACAAATTAGAATTTTATACACGTAGTATTTCCCAATGCATCGTTTTTATCCATTTGTCTTGGAAACTCATCCTTTTAATTGTTGAATTTCGAAAATTATCTTTGGAACGTCGGGCTCGAGGTGGTTGGTTTACAGATAACGAAGTTGACATTGCTCGATAAATGCTTTGGGTTGGTATTTAATGCCTATGCTACTAGAAAAATATTTCGGTCGGACCAAGCTCTTTTCTAAACACAATTAAATTAACAAAAATAATACTAAATCGCACTTCTAGTGTTAATAATATAATTATTTAGACTGTCGCTAATGCTACGTAGCATTACTTGTGGTACGATTATTTTTTATTGACACTTGAATGAATCAGTTAGTAATTATAAATAATAATTGTAGAGAGTTTTAAATATATTTGAGTGTTTTAAAATATTTTATTATAGAAATTGGAAGTTCATTATTTTTTATTCTGAAGTGTATGTATGTAAAATTTAAGATTTATAAATTTAAAATACCATGAAATTATCAATCACCTAAGAAATGTGAACAACTCGAATATTTGNATCAATCACCTAAGAAATGTGAACAACTCGAATATTTGTTACATAATTTAAAATGAAATAATTCCCATAATTTCATACTATTGCTATTTGTGAACAATAATTTTAATATTATATTTTCATAGTTAGTACTTGGAAGGATTTTTATTTTAATAGAACTAGTAATGAATCAAGTAAATTGGAATATATATTGGTCTTGAACTGAATAATTTGATTTTAGATTTATTAAGAATATATATATATATATATATATATATATATATATATATATATATATATAGGGGGGGGCGGGTGTAAGGAGGCGGTTGTCAGAAAAGCAGTTATATATGAAAAACTCTCACTCAGTACTCTTCTTAA
>CAIGRN010157216.1:0-12532 GCA_903798345.1 Fraxinus anomala
AAACGTTTGAGAAAAACGTAAAATTTATCGATCATATATTTATCATGACCGCACTTCAATATTTCCAACAAATTTTAAATTGCTTAAAACGAATATTTGTAACTTAAAATACTGAATCAAACATAAATAAAAAAAAATGAATATTGTTATACATTGATGGCTTGACTAACGCAGCTCAACCAACTCGGCTAGGCTTCGGTGGCCGTTTGAATAGTGAAAATAAAACTCACTCTTTTATTTATGTAGGATATAACAAACTATTACAATTTGGAATGATTATTATTAGATGGAGGACAAATAATTAATGTCAAATATCAATAATGGTATTGTGATCCAAATGTTTTATTTGTTGTACAATATTTTTATTACACTAAGGACACGTTTGATTGTGAGCATAAAAAAAATATTTTAGATAATTGAATTGTCTATAACTTATTTGAAAGTAAATCATTTATTAAATGTGTTTGATTGATTTAGTTTTCAATATATAAAATATTAAATTTGTCCATTTTTTTATTGGTGTGTAGACGAGTGATGAAAAGATCGTGAATTATCTGAAAAATAAAATCACTCCTCCCTAAAGAAAATGTTTTTCTTGTTTTTGAGAAAAAATTGATCACATGATCAACAGTTGGAAAATACTTTCCAAGAAAAAAAATTGTGAATCGCACACTCCAAAATTAAAAATGTGGGTGAAAAATGACATTTTTCGTGAAAATTAAAGTCAATCAAACACGCTCTAAGTTCATTAATTTTTGTTCATTGTAATACTTAAGTTTCTCTTTTTTTTTTTTTTTTTTGTTGAATTCATATATTTAACCTTTAATTACTTAGCATGTCTAGTCCTTGGACATAATATGTGTAAAAAAATATATGCCTTTTTTTGGCAATCATTAACATGAGTTTTTTTTTTTTGGGGAAAAATAAGTTTTGGAATATTAAATTTTTTAAGAAAAATGTGTAATTAAACAGTAGGAAAAATTTTGAATTATAAACGAAATATTTTCTTGTAAGAATGTGTAGTTGAAAATGAGTTTAACAAAAAAATAGTTTTTGCTTAATGGTTGTCAAACATGATTTGCATGTTTTGAATTGAAGAAAAAATACATTGTCCCACTTTTGTATTATTGTTTTTTTCCTTTAAATATGATGGAAAATAAGTCATTATATATACTTCCAATGGAATTTTTTGGACGAAATCTATTATTAGAGACAAGATATATAATGAAGATTGAAGATAAAAAAAATTGACCAAAAAATTATGAACATAAATATTATGAGCAAACCCTGAGAACTTTGGGTGCAATTAAAATATGAGGCAATAAATTAAATTATGTATGAATATAAAATCATATATTAATGACATATGTTTATATATTTAGCCCCTCTATGGTGGAGGAATAAAATCAGGTTTTTAATAAATTTTGATAAAAATTAATGAAATGTGTTGTTGAAAGTTTGTGAGATTCATGATATGTGATTAGAATTAATTGTTGATTTTGATTTATATTAAAATTTTAATTTTAATCCATATCAAACATAGCGTTATCTATTTTAATTTTTTTATATTTATTTTCAATCACAATCACAAACTCATACAATAAAATATTATACACGTAAATTCATATTTTTTTTACTTTTTAACCACACAATCTTCAAAAAATACTATTCAAAATTATATATTTTTTAAATTTAAACATCACCAAACGGGGGCCTAATTTAATATATCAAATATGTAACTGACGCTTGATCTTTGTATACCATAAAAGCTCAAAATTTTGTTTTAAAATTAATTAATTGCTAATAACTACCATAGCCTTCGAATCCTAGGAAGAAATTTATGGACCTTTCGGAAATGTGGTGCCGTGAAGATAATTAAATGGGCCCGTACTAACACTTATTTATATGTGGAAATTACGTTCATACGTGTTTTTAACCTTTCCAATTCAAAAATCAAGTTTAAAAATGATCTATAATACTCTCTTCGTCCTATTTATATATGCTATTTTTTCTTATTTTATTGTCACAATTATATAGTTATATTTTTTTATTGAAAATGCTTTGATTTATTCGTTTACTAATATACTCTTATTTCTTTACTACTTTCAATAATAATTTACTACCGATTGTTGATAATTAAATAAGCGTAAATTAGAAAAAAATTTGACATATTTTTTCAATAACATTAAATTAATTCGCGTGAAAAACAAAACCAGTCTATATAAATGATTATCACATCAAGTGATAATCATTTTTTGGACGATTTTAACCTTACTACAATTCAACTATTTCAATATTACCTCACATTTTGTTTTTCAATATATAATAAATACTACAAAATTCTTGTCACGCATAAATTTTGTGTTATTAATTTTCAAGCAATTAATATTCACATCAATATAGATTCAATAAATCTTGATTTACATGAATGTAGAATAAAAAAAAATTATTATAGATGAATTTATTTGTATTCATAAATCAAGAAATTTTAATGGATATTTAAATTCATGTATTAGCAATTAATTCTTATGTACCAAATGTAATATAAAAAAAATTCATTTATAATTTTTCATTAACACAAAAAATTTGAATAATGGAAGTTTAGTTTTAAGAGTATAATTTTTTTCTCCTAAATTTCTATCATAAATTTTTTTTATCTTTAATTCGTTTGAAATTCATCAAACTCTCACAATGAATTGGTATTAATATTACTTTTACAACACTTATAAAATATTTTGAAATAACGTACAATGTACGTTCAACTTTGACTAGTTAATACAAAAAATAAGTGATAATTCCATACTTTAATATTAATAATAATATTATAAATTAATTTATATACCCTACACCATCTACCCCATTCAAACTCTAAATCATTTTCACCCTTCCTCCTATCCCTTCTCTTCATCTCTTGCCTCTCTCCACCATCTCCCTCACATATGGACCACTGCCATCGTCGGAGACCATCTCTCTCTACCCTCTTCGTTGTGAGTGTCGCTGCAGTGAGCCACCGGAGATCACTTTTGAACACCGCTACGCAGTGCGTGCGGCTATACACAACACCGCTGCGCAACGCTTAGATCACAACTGCAACGGCTATAGGTGGCAGTGGTACTTTTTTTTGTTGGATTTTTTTGGTCGTTCAAGCGCTGGTAGTGATGGTTTTCATATTTGATGTTGTTGGAGTTTTGGGGTGATTTTTATTGGCGGTGGCGTGCTGGTGTTGGCAGTAAGGTGATACAGTGGTCACAAATGATGAAGGTGTTGGTAACGATGTTGCTGGCAATGGTGGTGACGTGGCGGCATGCATGGCATTCAATTGGATGGGGTGGGTGTAATGAGATAAGATAAATAGTACTCATGATCAATTATTTGGGTAATTGTGACCAGTACATAATCAATTGCTTGGGTTATTGTAATCAATTAACTTGATAATTCGTGACTGTAAAATAAATTGTAACATGTAAAATTTGTGATCTGTAATCGAAAAATAATACGTGACTAGTTAATTTGATAATTTGTAACTGTAAAATAAGTTATGACTTGTAAAATTTATGAATTGTGATCGATAAATAATATGTGACTCATTAATTTGATAATTTGTGATCGATAAAGAAATTGTGATTTGTAAAATTTGTAAATTATTATCGAGAAATAATACATGATCAATTAATTTAATAATTGTGATCGAGAAATAACTTGTGATTTATAAAATTTTGCAATTTGTGACGATAACGTATGTAATTGATAGAATATTTTTAATTAATTATTTAATTAATAAATCTTAAATAAGGACTGATTTTTAAAACTTTAGAATACTTTTCTTAATTTTAAAATTGTGTCTTATAACTGCTTTAAATATGAATTTTTTCATATTTATATAGGCTAAATTAAAGACGTTGGTTCTCTGGCCCTGTCGGGCTAGTTAATCACATGAAAATTATAAGTCCAAGTTGAATGGTGAATCGGATTGTGATACCTTTAAATAAAATGGACGTTACGATCAGATCACCTCTATATGTTATGGTATGAACACTTTTACACAGAAATGTTAATTATCACAACGATGATGAATAACATTAGAATTTGCAGGTATCAAATTTTTACTATTCTCATTTTATGCTATACTTAGCTGATTTTTTATTAAAAAATAAAAATAAAATTAGCCTCTTCATCGTGGCCTGGGATTAGAATTTGAACGAACTTAATACTTTGAAATTTAAGGTATAGAGTATTTTTAATACTTTTCAAATTATATTTATTTTATCGGCGTAGATATCATTTTTCCACATTTATAAGCCCTCGTTTGGCCCTCATTATCCTAAAGAAGTTTTATTTTATCTCTTATTTTCAATCACACAATTTTTCATAAAATAATATTATACATAAATCAATTTTTTTTAATCACGTATTTAAAAAAAAAATATTATTATGAAAATTATAAATTTAAATAACGGGGACTAAATGGGACTAAATGAGTAATTTGTAAAAATCAAAAGTACTCGAGAATGTTTTCTAATCAAAGTGCGCTTTTATTTCTTGGGCAAGCCCAAATTTCGAAAAACCCAAAACAATGCCCTGTTTGTCTATTATTAATTTAAAATATTATTTGCTATAATAAAATTTTTCACCACACATTTATCCAATAAAATATTCTATACATAAACCAATAAAATTACTTTAAATTTTAACTACATATTTTTAAAAAAATATTATTTATTACTTCATTTTTTTCGTAATAATGGGGGACAAACAAAAGCACAAAATACCGCAAAGAAAATTAGCACACTTCTGTCCCTATTTTATTAACGATTCCCTACTGTCTTTTCCCAATTTTCCTATGTCACGCGCCATATCCATCATAATATCGATTCCAAGTCCCTACGCGAAGACAAAAGCGCGTCTAGAAAAGCAAGCTAGATAATATTAAGGAATCAGAAAATAAGAAAATTTACACTTTCCGTCCTTAACCTTTACAAGATATTATTAATTTACCATCATTTTTCATCTTAGCATCATACATCTCCAACATTTCACTTCGTTGCAAATCACATTCCTCAATCCATTTTTACCGTTAATCCACATAAAATGACGAATTTGTCTTCCTCTTTAAATAAACAAGAAACGAGAGAAAGCAACTAAATGAAGAGGAAAAAATTGCAGTAGGAGTTTAGAATATTTTTCAAAAATTACAAAAAAATCATCTCCTTCCCTAAGAACTTCACTCGCAATTCACCCATCAGCCGCCTCCACAACCACCTCTACACCCACCAGCCATCACCACCTCAACAAAGATTTATCAAAGTCCCAATATGCCAAAAATAAAAAATAAATAAATATCCCAACCTTTATAGTTTTTCTAGATTTCCCCATAAAATTCATTGAAGCTCAAATCAATCTTCAACAACTTTGTTAAAATTTCAAATGTATTCTTAAAATTTACCTTGACGTTATTTTTTGCTTAAATTAAGAATATTTAATTTCTTTTACTTCTGAAATGAATTAGATTGGAATTTCACCTTCGAAACTCGTTTCTTGAAAGTGGGAATTGTAGTAGGTTCATTCAGCAAACTCACCCTGAATTTCACCAGAAATATTGCTTCATGTGTAAACAAGCCTTCTTAAATTGCTTAGTTTGTCACTAATTGAACCATTTAAGACTGAATTTACAATGAAAATGAGTTCTTCCATAAAATAGTTTTCAATTCTAGACAATAAATTTGCCAAATTTGAGAATGTGATTTTCATTTAAGTGAAGCATTTGTGGAAGAACAATTTTCTCTAAGGCGATGCACTTTATGCTTTAAATCTTGTGGGTTTAATCTTAAAATCACGCCACACAAATATAATTGTTAACATAATGTCACATGGTAATATATCATTGGACTGTTTACAATATAGTCAACTTTTTTTTATCAAATCACATTGTGCCAATACATATTTTGTCATTATTTCTGTCATACATTTTCTAGCATACAAACATTATTCTTAATCTTATGTTGTTATTTTCTTCTCTATATTGGCATTGACTTCATTATTTAGCGCCTGTCTGGATATGCTTTCGATTCAAATTTCGTTCGTTAATGAAAGTAAATTGGGGACCGTTGTATTGACACTATCAGACTCCATTGAGTGCAATTTTACTAATTTGTCCCTGCACAGACAAATTGGCTATAAATGAGGAGGGCAAATGTGAAAATTGGTTGGCCAAAAGTTGAATTTCGATCTGCACAGTGGTCAGACGTTTTGTCCTTGGAAATGTTGTTAACGGTCGAAAATTTGCTTATAAGCATTGCCAAACATGGTCTTAATAAATCTACTACAAAGTGATGCGAAAATGAGGAAGTAGAAACCAACGTATTTTGTTGTGAAATGTGCTCATGTGATGGCCATGGATGTGCCAAAACTTTATCCGCATGCAAAAGTGACAATCGATCCGATGATAGAGAATGACATTTATTATGACTTTATATGGAGCCTTTGGCGGATAAGGACCTTAAGAAAATTAAAAAGAAAATGACGAGTTTACTCTGTCCTTTTTTTTTTTTTTGGGTGCAAGTGGTAGGCTTCGATTTTTCTTGCTTTCTACTAACTCATGAGGATGATAAAATTGGGGAAATATTCATTTGCTTATAGTTTTTGGGCACATAATTTACTTCTTGAATCATTTGAAGATTGCATCATTGGTAGAAGTTTGAAATTAAGTTAAAAGTCAGGGATGCCCGATGCTAAGAAAAGTTGAGGTAGATTAGCAATATTTTGCAAAGTTTTGGACGAAAGTTGAAAATTATCCTAAAAAATAAGTTTTAAAAAATAAAAAATAAAAAATAATGTCGTGCCGGAAAAGACACCAATAATTTTTTACCTGCATTGCACCGCTGGGTTTTTGTATCCTCCTTCTTCATTGAATTCTCTCTCACCGATCCAGTTTTGCACTCCAGAAAAAAATAAATAAGAGTTTAAATAAAAAAATGAAGATTTTCGTGAAGACTCTCAAAGGTACCCACTTCGAAGTCGACGTTAAACCCGAAGACACGGTTAGTTTCTATTCTCCTTTATTTTCTGTTAATTGCTTTCATATTGATTCGTATATTATCTGCAGCGTTTATTTTAATGGGTTTTTTCTTTGACTTTTTGGTGGATTTTTGATCGGATTTCAGTGAATTTTGTTTGCTTCATGAGTGATTTTAGTGGGTAGTTCTGTATGTGATTATGAGTGGGACTCTAATTAGTTGCTGAGATTAATTTAGATTTAAATCCTGGTTTTGTGGTCTTATTAATTTATTTTTTTGTTTGGGTTTGAAATTATTAGATTAGTTGTTCTAATTGATTTTATGCTCGTTCTTTTTATAGCAGTAAAATTTTGATACAAAAAATCTTTCTTCATTTGATGTTTTAATTTTGATGTTTGTCTTTCCAGTGTAAATTTGCTAAATTTATCGATTCTCTAGAAATAAATGAATTATTAACTTGATTCTTGTACTGCATTGTCTAACTAATTAATTCGTTTCTAATCTAAGACTAAGGAATGTGTCTTGATGCACAAAGTTAGTGGTTTTATTAATGGCATTAATAATTCGATAGATGGGATTATTACGCAAACATGCAATTAATGCATACGGAACTTGTACACTATCATTCTTGGTGGACAAGACTACAATCAAGACTTGATCTAAGTCAACAAATAACTGTTGTGGTTGGAAATATTGAGCAAGCGGGGATCACCACCTGTATAGCCATTTTATGTGGAGTCCAAAGCTTGGATTATTGATACCTGGTTCATACTTTAAATTAAAACACTAAAATCAATGTGGTTGCCAATAGCTTCCCCTGTTCTTGAAAGCAGGAAAATGGTAGTATAGTTGCATTTGATAGAGAAGATAGTTTGGTTAGTCTTATGAATATGTAAAAGTAGGAAATTCATTTTTGGGGATGCACACACGCATAGGGACTGATGGGAGGATGGGAATGATGGTTAAGGATAATATGATGGTGCAATCAGACATAAATTAAGCCTTCGTTTTTGGAAGAATTTATAAGCGGTTTAATTTATAAATAGATAGAAATGAGTGTTGGATTAGTGTATAGTACTTGTAGGTTCTTTGGAGTGTGAAGTTTAACCATTTATATATGATTTCTAAGTTTTGCCAAATAAAGGCTAAATGAGTAAGAAATTAATGGAAGTAGCTAAGAAGCACGGGACACACTGACATGTGATTTTTCAAAAGAGTATGACATGGACATTGGTGACACATCAATTTAAATTCTTTAAATTGTAATGTATATCCAATATCTTTGTTTTTATATGCTTTATTTTTCACTAAGAATTTCTATTTTAAATAAAACAGATACCTTTTGTTTTAGTTTTGATTTTTGTTGGTGAAATCTGTTAAATGTGTAATAAATCAATACTTCTAGAGCGACGACACCCCTACTGTTTTTTTACATTAAGGTTTTCTAGATGCATTTTTCTCTGTTCTTTCTGTATAACTTAGCCCATGTTTGGTATTCATTATTTTTTTCATTCTCATTTTTCTACTCATTTTTAACCACACATTCTTCAATAAAATAATATTTTTCATCACATCAATAACTTTTCCTTTTTTTCCAACCACACATTCTCCATCAATTTACTATTCCAGAATACATTCTTCCAAAACTAACGTGGCTCAAAATATAAAATCCTTCCCTTCACAGGTCGTGTGTTATACCTTAGAACTAACTCATGTTTGTTTGTTATATGGATCAGGGATTGTGCTAAGCTGCTGGTTGGCTTCCATTCGGTGGCTGCAGATCACAACCTGAAGATGATCTATAGAAAAAAACTCAAGCTCAGAGCGAGGAGCTGTTGCACTCCTACCACCGGCTAAATTTCTTTCGGTTGTATAGTTAAAAAAAGCCTGATTTTTTTCAGAGGATCATTCTTTGATCATACCGTATTTTTATCTATTGGGATCTGCTGATGGTTTTTAAACATTTGGAATTAATTAACAAGAGGTTTTGTTTGCATTGCAATATGTTAATAATTAATTTTTCAAATTTTCTCAATTAGCACTGTCGTATTTGAATGTTTTAGTAAAAATTTCTAAAATGTATAAAGCGTTCTTAAAGCGATAAGATCAACCGGGTGAACTTTTAGAACACTAGAGACTACTTGCTTCTGACCCCTTTGGAACGTGTGTCTATTATGATGCATGTTGGAGAAGTGTAAATTGTTTAAATTATAAATAGAGAGTAATTAGTGGTGATTGTAAAATTGATCACCAACCAACAAGTGCTAAATTCTCTTCAATCTCCATTATTCATAAATATCGCTTATGTTCGTCTAACATTAAAAGTTATTAAAATATTATTTTTTATTCAATCAATGTGTAACAAGAATTTCAAATTTACATGTGCTACTTATTTAGGCTATGTTTGGGCCCTTTTTGTGAAAACAAGTTTTATAATAGTGATTTTTTTGATAATGTGTGGTTAAAAAGTAGAAAAAGTTTTGGGCTTACATTCAAAATTATTTTATTGGATTGAAAATGAGGGTGCGTTTGGTTTACTATTTTGAACAGTGATTTTTAAGAGAGTGTCAAGTTAAAAAATAGGAAAAAGTTTTAAGTTTACGTAAAAAATATTTTATTGTATAAACATATGGTTGAAAATGAATATATAAAAAAAATAGTTTTCAAATAATGGTTATCAAACAGGGGCTTAATAGTGTGCTTTTTGAATTCAAGTGGTATTAGTAAGAAATATCATTCCGAATTATCTGAGTTTTCTATTAGAGTTATCTTATCTTTTCTTGATTTTCTTGAATTGAAACACTGATCACTATCTTTTCTATTATGATTATAAAAACAAGTAAATGAGTTTTCTGCTGGAAGTACTTTTTTCTTTTTTCTTGAATTCAAAATAATTGTGACTAATCTACTGGGATTATTAAAACAATTAAAAAAAAATTTTGACGATGCATATTGATGATAATGATTGAAAATATGAAAGGATTATAAAGAAATTATGGTGGAATAGATATATAAAAATGATGTGAATAGATATACAAAAGGATTGAAGGAATTATGATGGAGTAGAAATATAAAAATAGTATAGATGTATAGTGTTTAAATGAATTAATTTAATAATGACAATATTGCAACACATTCAAATCTAATGTTGATGAAAATAGTATTTTTTTTTTAAAATTTAATAGGAATAAATATAGAGTGATATATATGTAATAATGGTAGATTTAAATAGTGGCTCCCAAAATTTATAACATAAAAATTCAAAATAGATTTTTGACATTTGGGGTGTTTTTAGTGAAAACTTTGAAAACACTCAAAACGTGGAAAATAAACCTTTAAATAAATCTTATTTACATAAAATTCTAAGAATTAAATTTTCTAAAAAAACAAAATAATGAAATTCTAAAAAAAAAAAAAAAGAATCTACAAAAATTCAAAAAAATGAAAATGATAAATAAAAAATGAAAAAAAAACTAAAAAAATATAATTATAAAAAAATAATTTTGAAAAATTAGAATTCTAAATAAATCTAGTAAATTATAAATCCTCTTAATGATTATTTAAATAACAATACTTAAAAAAAAAAAATTAACAAAGAAAAAAATTCTTAGTAATTCGTCATTAATTTTTTATTTTCTATTCCTATATTTTGCCAAATGATTCCTAAACTTTTAGAAAATGAGGTTCAAATAGCCCTTGTTTGACAACCGTTGTTTGGGTAAAATAGAATTTTGAAAAAGTATTTTTTTAGAGAATATATAGTTAAAAAATAAAAATAAAAAATTAGTTTTACATATTAAAATTATTACGCAATCGTGTAATTAGAAATTAATGCGTAGATAAAAGAGTTTTAAAATAATGATTTTCAAATCGGAGATAATTATACATTTTATGAAATGATAAATTATTACTCTCAAAAGGTTAATAATTTTTCACCAAAAGTTTCCTTCACTTTCCCTACTTTTTCCTTTACCTTTCCTACAAGTCTAGAGTTCATTAATACATTTTCCCTAATCCCAATAACATTCCGTGTACAAGTACCCAAACTCCCACTGAAGAGTGTATCACACGCGCTAAAGCAAATGCATAATTGGCCAATCTTAAAAAGTACTTAGGAATAATTAAATCTAAAAAATAAGTAGTGTATTATTAGTTAAAGCAAGAATAATTAAATATTATATAAACTTTTTTTAAGTATGAACTTAATAAAATATAATTTTTACTCAATAGAAATCCATCTTGCAACTTCTTTTTATTGGTTGATTCATTGGAAAGAGGGATACGAAAGATTTATGACCAACGTTAGGATAGGTTAAAACTAGGCTTGGGTGGGCTTGGTTTGGGTTAATTTCGTTCCCATCCTGAAACTAAAATCAAATTAGTCGATTAAGGTGAATTTCAACATAAACCAACCTAATCTATCTCTTAAACCAAATCAACCCATAAGCTTTTGTCCAAATTGATTTTTTTTGTAAGAAAAAAAAATTGCCAAGTTTTAGGTTCACTTAGATTACATATAACTTTGTTCTTGATATATATATTTTTTTATTCGAGTTACAACCTATAGCAACTGAAAACGGTTTTGAAATTTCTATCTTCAAAGAATGAAAATTCACAACATGTAAACTGTAATTAACGAATCAGAACATAACATGTAATTAAAAAGATTCAATATTGTAACTAATACATAACCATATGTCCATAATTATTATCTTAACCTGCATTTTCAGAATGCGAACTTATTACAAGTAAAACATATTATATAGAAAAAATTAACTAAAAAACAGAGCATATCAAAGACAACGTTTATACATGACATAAAGCTTTTGTTTGATCCATATTCTTTCAAAATTCATTCTTTAAAAACTTATTTTCAACCGCACACTCTTTAATAAAATAATATTTTTCAAAAATTTTCCTTTTTTTTAACTACATATTTTTTTTCACATCACTATTTAAAATATATTATTCCCTCAATAATGTGTATCAACCACCCCCAAAATAATATCAATGTTTCCTCGAAAGTGTCTTCATAAAACAAAGTCTTTATATAATATTCAACAAGACGATTCAAAGAGACAGCTTGGACACCTTCACTTTCGGTAGAACGTCATTAAGCTTTCGATTTTGACTTTTTTTTTTCAAACCAAAAAAATGGAAACATGTGTAAGTTGGTTGAGTCGATTAACCAGCGATTTAAGGCTTTAAACCATGACCAAACCGACCGATCATGGTTTTATTTAAAATAAAATCAAACCAAATCATTTGATCTGAACGGACTTGAGTTGGTTCGGTTAGATCGATTTTTCGATTTTTTTTTGCCTAGACCTAATTAAAAGGTCAAAATGGGGCGGAATATATTTTTGGCGCTAGACTTTCATAGTTTAGTTATAACAATTTAACTGATACACCCCGTTAGATACGGTAAATATTTACGATCTCATTATGATTTTTGTATATACAATATTAGTTATTATTATTATTGTTGTGTTCGCATCTAATTATTATTATTATTATTA
>CAIGRN010157219.1:0-10348 GCA_903798345.1 Fraxinus anomala
GAGAGGAATATGATGAGGCTGATAAAAGAAAATTGTCCTTGAATACTAGAGCCAAAAACCTACTCTATTGTGCCTTAGATAAAGATGAGTTTAATCGTATTAGCACATGTGATTTATGGCATGCTTTAGAAGTCACTCATGTTGGTACTAGTAAGGTGAAAGAAATCAAGATTACTCTCTTTGTCAAATTATTTGAAAATTTCTTCATAAAACAAGATGAACCTATTATTGACATGATTACTCACTTCACCGATATTGTTAATAGCCTCAAGGGCTTTGATCGTAAATTTATTAATGATGAGTTTAAGCAAAATGCTTAGGTCTCTATCGAAATATTGGAGCTCATTAAGAATGTTGATAGAGAACACCAAAGATATCAACTCTTATCCTTTGGAGGAACTCTATGGAATTTTGATGACATATGAGCTCAACAATACCGAAACCAAGGAAAAGAAAAGAAGAATCAAAAGAGCCTCCTAGGTGTCAAATTGCTCTCAAATCAGCAATTGAAGAGGAAACTACAAGTAAACACATAAGTGATGAAGAGCTTGAAGATCTTGTGCTTCTTGTCAAAAAATGGAGAGGTTTTCGAAACAATCAAAAATTTCAAAAGAAAGAGGAAAAGAAAGAAGAAGGAAGCAAGAAAATCGTTTGTTATGATTGCGACAAACTCAGTCACAAGAGAATCGTGTGTCCAAACAAAAAGAAAAATTTCAAGAAAAAGACACTCCAATCAACATGGGATGAAAGTGACAATGACGATGACGACGAAAATGAAAGTCAAGAAGATATCGCCAACATGTGCTTCATGGCAATCAATGATGAGGTAAATTCAATTAAAAAAATTTCATATGATAATCTATCTTCCTCCTATGATAAAATTTTGAAAGAATTTGAAAAACTAGCTCTGAGTCATTCTATTCTTAAAAAGAAATATAAATTATTAAAAAGTGAAATGGAGAAAATTTTAGAAACTAAAAAGGAAAATTGTTGATTATGGTTTATTGTATAAAGAAAATTATTTTCTGAAAGAAAATATTGAAGATTTAACAAAAATTATTCATACATTCACTCAATGGAAGAAGAATTCTGGTTTAGTGCTCGATGATAAAAAAAAAAAAAAATTTTGATAGATGAGACATTGGATATAAACAATTTTTGAAACAAAAACCTCTCAAAAATTTACTTGTCAAAGCCTCAAATACAATTCCCTTAAGAACTGCTTGTAGCTTTTGCAATAAGGAGGACATATTGCATACAATTGTCTAACCAAAAGAAGCTATACTTTGAAAGTAAAAACGAGTGGACTCGAGGATCCAATAAAACTAACTACCAAGGACCGAAGGTTGTGTGGGTACCAAAGATCAAAAGTTGAATTATTATTGTAGGTACCAAATTAGATGATGAGCAAATGGTTTTTCGATAGCGAATGCTCAAAGCACATGACTGGAGATAGAACTTTACTATCGAATTTAAAAAATGATGGAGGTCATGTCACACTTGGAGACAATGCAAAGGGGAAAATCATCGAAATTAAAAACATTGGTAATCATCTCTCTCTTTCCATTGAAAATTACTATTTGTAGATAACATCAAACATATTTACTTAGTATTAGTCAATTATGTGATAAAGACTATCATATTAAATTTGATTCTTCTAAATGTCTCATTAAGGATGCTACATCTAAAAATGTATTGTTTATAGGAATTCGAAGTAAATATGTTTATATCATAAATATTGACTTTGAAAATGATGAAAAATATTTAGTGGGTTTGAAAGAAGATACTTGGTTATGGCATAGGAGATTATGTCATGTTAACATGGAACTTCTTTCAAAAATCTCCAAAAATTGCTTTGTTAAATGTTTACCAAATTTAAAATTCGAAAAAGACAAAATTTGTGATGCATGTTAATTTGGTAAACAAGTAAATATATCATTTAAACCCAGTTAGACTCATCAATTACAAAACCACTTCAATTACTCTACATTAATCTTTTTGGACCATCGAGAACCACTAATTTAGGTGGAAAACACTATGTTTTCGCCATTGTTGATGATTTTTTTAGATTCACTTGGGTTCTTTCTTAAATCTTAAAGATGAAACTCTAAAAATCTTCAAACATTTTTGCAAAAAGGTTCAAAATGAAAAAAAGATACTCCATTTCAACCATTAAAAGTGACCATGGTGGAGAATTTGATAATCTCGCCTTTGATTAGTTTTGTAATGAAAAGGATATGAACATAACTTCTTAGCTCCTAAAACTCCTCAGCAAAATGGTGTAGTAGAAAGGAAGAATAGCACATTGCAAGAAATGGCTAGGAACATGCTAAATGAAAATAGCATGCCAAAATATTTTTGGGCCGAACTTGTTAACACCGCTTGCTATATTGTTAATAGAGTTTTAATTAATCGAAAGAAAACCAAAACCCCTATGAACTTTGGAAAAATAAAATTTTCAATATCGGTTATTTTAAAGAAAACTAAAACCCCATATAAATTTTGGAAAAATAGAATGCTTTATATTGAACACAAAAGAAAACTTGGGAAAATTTGATTCAAAATCCGACATTAGAGTTTTTCTGGGATATTCATTGACTAGTAAAACTTATAGAGTCTTCAACAAACGAACTCTAGTCATTAAAGAATCCATGCACGTCACTTTCGATGAAACTAACTTTCTTGATTGTGAGAAATGTATCGATAATGATGTAGGGTTGAAAAATCCATTCTAACAAATGACTATTGAAGATTAAAACAAGAAAGATCCACGAGACGAACATAAAGATGGAGAAAATGTTCAACAAAGTGAAGAAGAGCCAATCGAAGTCCAAAATGATTCATCTCTACTAAAAGAATGAAGGTTTGTTCATTCTCATCCTAAAGAACTAATCATTAGTGATCCCTCCAAAGGTGTTACTACTAGAGCCTCTACTAAAAATCATTCAAGTAGTTGTGCTTTTATTTCACAAATCGAACCGAAAAACTTCAAAGAGGTCGAGTTTGATGAATTTTGGATTCTAGCTATGCATGAATAACTAAATCAATTTGAACGAAATCATGTTCGGGATTTAGTCGCTAGACCAAATGATCAAACCGTCGTCAACACTAAATGGGTCTTCAGAAATAAACATGATGAAAATGGAATAATTGTGTATAACAATGCTGCATTACAACTAACACATGTTTTTGTGAAGAGTTTTCTAAATGCATGAGCATGGAATTTGAAATGGGTATGATGGGAGAGCTTAAATTCTTCCCCGGTCTCCAAATTAAGCAAACGTGTGATGGAATTTTTATCAATCAAAGTACGTACATATTGGACATGCTCAAGAGGTTCGACATGGATGACTTGAAGCCAATGAACACTCCTATGTGCTAGATTTCAATTGAATCCTAAAGAATCACTTTAGATATCTTAGTGGCAATAGAACTTTAGGGTTTTGATATCCTAATGGCACTTACATTGATCTACTTAGCTATTCGGATGCTGATTAGGTTGGTTGCACCATCGATTGTAAAATCACTAGCAAAACATGTCATTTTCTAGGCTTTACAGTTGTATCATGGTTTAGTAAGAAACAAAATTTTGTTGCATTGTCTACCGCCCAAGCCGAATATCTCAGCCGCTAGTTGTTGTGAACAAATCATGGATGAAACAAACTCTTAGTGATTATCACTTGTTCTTTGATCATATACCCATCATGTGTGATAACACTAGTGCCATAAACTTGTCAAAGAATCCTATTTTGCACTCTAGGATGAAGTACATTGAAATCAGACATTACTTCCTAAGAGACCATGCTCAAAAGGGTGATATCGTGTTAGAGTTTGTGAATATAAAAAATCAATTGGCCGATATCTTCACTAAACCACTAGCTTTTGACCAGTTCTCACTTATTAGAAGATGCTTGGGCATTATCGATGAATTTGAAGTGCATGACTAATTTAAATTCTTACTATATGTTTTATCTTCATTATTTCATGTGAATTATATTTATGTGATCTAATATGTTTTATATTAAAAAAAGGGTGGACAAGAAAAGGCAACCGGACATCCAGTAAACTTGTCTGGTTTGACATAGTTTTTAACTCTGCCAATCGGACGTCCGGTAAAATGCGAACGCGGGTGCTTATATCGCGAACCAGACCCTATTTTACACCACTTTCTTCCATTTTTCTCTCAATTCTTTCTCTAAACTCACTCTAACTCTTTCAATTCTTAACTCAATTCTTCAATTTTTTTATCAATTTGATAAAACCCATTACTTCTACATCATCTATCTCCAAAAGATTCAAGTTTTCATCATATGACGATGATGTACCGGAAGCTTATATTCCTCCTCACGACATTCCGAGCTTCGGTATCACTCGATGATATGCATTCTTATACGATGATATGCATGCTTGGCCTATATAAGAAAGGGAAACAATATCATATGAATGCTATATCTATAAAAGATTTTATTGAGCATTTTTCTTATTGCACATCATCTTTTGTTTGTCATAATCAAAAATGGGAAAAATTGTTAACCTATAGTTGATCTTATATTTTGATTATAACAAACAAAGTAGTTTTATATCTAACATTTGTATTCGAGTCTTCATTATTACATGATGATCAAATTGGAGACAAAATAATTGCTATCAAAGGACTTGCAGTTGAATATTAAGCCGATGTTTGAGCCAAGTTATTTTTTTTCATTCTCATTATTCTACTCATTTTCAACCACACATTCTTCAATAAAATAATATTTTTCCATCACATCAATAATTTTTCCTACTTTTTCAACCACATATTCCCCATCACATCAAAAAAATGCATTCTTAGGTTGAAAATGTGCACCAAATAGGGGGTAAGAAAATTTAAGATGGATTCGAGCATTTACAATCGGATAAAAATCGAGCACTCGCGTCAACTGAAAATCGAACAACAAATCGAACACTCGCGCCAAATTAATCAAAGATATTAGAACTAGATATTTGAGCTCATTTGTAAAGATAAAATACTTTAATCCTTAGCAATGACTCATTAGAAGCTCAAGTACTGAATTTTGATACACGAGAAAAATCTACTTCGTAAAAAGTTTGCATAAAATTTATTTTTTTCAAAAGTAAGAATTTTTTAAGTTTTAGTTGATTTATGTAATTGGCATATTTTGTGGACAAAATGACTTAATTGGATAGGTTGTTAAAGTTCGAGGAGTAATGTGCAATTTGTTCAAAAGTTAGTTAGTAAGTCTAGGGTTTCGAGTTTGGAAAAAGGAGGAAAACGGTGAGGATTTTNGATAGGTTGTTAAAGTTCGAGGAGTAATGTGCAATTTGTTCAAAAGTTAGTTAGTAAGTCTAGGGTTTCGAGTTTGGAAAAAGGAGGAAAACGGTGAGGATTTTTGCTGGACTGTCACCAAGAGCTGGCTTGAGCTACAAAAGCAGAAACATCATCGCTAGATCATCACCCCTCCTTCGCTTGAGTGACAGGCTATCGCTCGACTGTCGTTGGGCCCTCGTTTGAGAGACAGTGTTGTCCGAAAAATTTTATTTCACGATTTCAAGGCTTTTTACCCGGCCTATTCATTTCTTGACCTACCTATAAATATCAGAACACGCCTGCACTTTTTTTTCCAAGGTTGATTATTGAGAGAAAAAGTCTAGAGAGTGAATCCTCCACATTATTACTTTCAACCTTCATCTTGTGTGAGATCTTCTAAGAGAAAAAATCAGATCCAAATCCAAATACCAAAAACCATACTTCCTACATATCTGTCAAAGGTGCTGAAGATCGAGGAAGGTGACTGGAATTCTAGTCTCTGAAGAACGGGTTGTTCTTCTTGATCTACAAGAAGCGATTCCACCAAACTAGGGCTGTTGCAGGATAGCGGAGTTCCAGGAGAGCGTTGGTTTTTGTAGCTGTAATTGGTGTAGGGGAGTACAAAATTTAGGAAAGCTATCAAATTGTAGTTAGGAGAACAGATAGTACGTGTCATCGTCTAGTCTGGTAGAAGTAAGTCTTGAATCGTTTATAGTGGATTGACTGCAAAGCACTCGGAGTTTTTTCCAGTTGGATTTCTCCATGATCATACCGTTGTTCGTTTACTACTTTATATTATGAATGAATGACTATCTAGAGATAATTAATTGGTGACTTGTTAATTAGTTAATAAGATTTAAATTCCGTATTTTACACCTATTCACCTCCATCTAGGTGTTGTTAGGGTCGAACTTGCGTTTTTCAAAATTTACTATTTAATTTTCAAACCTCGTAGCATCACTTACCTTGAAAAATCAAGTAAAAATGTCATTTATAAGCCTACATTTTTTCAAACAAACAAACTAGAGAAGCTAAAAAAATTCGATCCATCTGGATGTCCAGATGGTGAACCGGACATCCTGTTCATCCGCAACTGTCGATTTTTTGACCGTTCTGACTTCTGACGAGCAATGACTGAATCAGTTGCCCGGAACAATACCGAACGTCCGGTTCGACAAAGTTTTTGACCTTTTTCAGCTGCTATAAATACCAACTCACTTGCCATTCATTATAACATTGAAGAGCATTCGAGTGGGATATTTTTTAGCAAAATTATATTGATTTCTCATCTCATTTATTATCATCAAATCATTTTAGCTTTGAGAAAGTTTTGATCAAATTAATTTTTGAAAATCATTCTATTTGTCAAAGTTTTTCATGTCTAACACTTGAGCTTCTTCATTGATATCTATTAAAGTGTTAGCATGTTTCTCTCTTGGTACTTAATTATGATCATATCATTTATTAAGAGAGAAGTTCTATTTGTAAGACTCAACTTTCTTTAAAACTTGTGGGTCGTGTTGAGGTATCGTAAAGCTCAACGTTGTATAAGGATTAGTGCTCCTTGTTTGTAAGTCACTGAAAATATTGTAAAAGGTTGGATTGCACCACAAGTCAATCAACATAGAGAAATTGGCCTTGCTCATGTCGGAAAGATTGGTAATAGAGGACATAGATCATTGCGTTAAATCGGACCTCCATAATTATATCGTTTGCATCCTCTATCTCTTATAACTTATTATTTTCATATTCATGCTTATTATTTGAATTAATCTATCTAGTTATTACTTGCTTGATTTTAGATTAATTTTTCAAAAAAGCTTTAAAAATCAATTCATCTCCTCTTGGTTAGCTATTTTTGGGCTATTACAATCCCTAGTACATTTTTGGTAAGTGGTTGTTCATTGTTTACATTCTCATTACATTAATCCAAGATCCATGAATGCATCCAAATATCGAGATTAAACTTTTGATTTTTGAGATCAATCAGCCACAAGTTTGGAAAAAATATCAAATTCATATAATCCAAAACACCTACTTCCTAAACACAATCAGTAATGTACTTTCTTAATAGCTTTCAAAGGTTGCTAAAAATTGAGAAAGGTTGGACTGCAAGCACAGGAAGAGTACAAGAACAATGTGTTCTTGGTGATCCACAACAGAGAGAAAATTCTAGAAGATCGAGAGCAGATGTGAGTAAATCACGTTCCAATGGGTCTTGGAGATTACATAAATTAGATCAGGGAGTCTAGTGAGTTTTCTGGACTGGATCACATTGTAAGTTCTTATTGTCTATAGTGGAAATTATTGGCTTGTCATGGAGTTTTTATCCAATTAAGAGTTTTCTCCGTCATCAGATCTTGTGTTATTTACTCCTCTATTTATTATTGTGGGAATTCACCATATGATAAAATTGACTTGATTGACTAAATATGTAAAATAATTTAAAAAGTGACTTGTTGCTTTTAATTGATAATTTTAATTCTGCTCTATTTACCTATTAGGTGATTTTAGGATCGAACTAATAATATTCAAGTGGTATCAAAACCCAAATTCGATTCCTAACCCTAGTTTTCTAGATGAGTAGTTCATTGTCTATCCCGTCATATTTTGGTGGCAGTAACTATGCTTATTGGAAAGTTAGAATGATAGCATTCCTGAAATCGATGGATGAGAGTATTTGGTCTAGCGTAGTGAATGGTTGGACCACCCCATCTACCATAGTTTTAGGTGTAGTTATCCGTATTGATATTTCAACTTGGTTTAAGAAAGACTTAGATGAGTGTAATTGGAATAGTAAAGGGCTTCATGCTCTTTTTATAGCCGTATCACCTAAAGAATTTAGATATGTGTCTATGTGTGAGATTTTTAAAGATATTTGGGATATTGAATGACGTAGTTAATTCTAGCTTTAACCTAGGCGAGAGAATTCTTGAGCTAAAGATTGTCAGAAACATCTTGAAATCCTTACCTGAGAGATTTACGCCCAAAGTTACGGCTATCGAGGAGAGCAATGATTTAGATGCTATTAATATTGAATAATTAGTTGGATCTCTCCAAACTTATGAATTCACCATATCTCAACCTAAGAAAAACAAGTCTATAGCCTTGAACACTATTAGGGAAGAAGAATATGATTCTTCTGATTCGAAATCACTTAATGATAAGGAAATAACCTATTTTTTAAAGAATTTTCAACAAAATGTTTAGAAATAAGAAGAAGACTAAAGAGTGAAATAGATGTGATTCAAGTGAGTCTAGAAAGAGATCTAAATATGTGAGATGTCACAAGTGTCAAGGTTTTGGCTAATGTAGAAGTGAATGCCCTAATGATAAGAGAAATCAGGGTAAAGCTATGAATGCAACTCTTACTGAAAATCAAAGTGAGATGTCCACTCATGAGGAGAATGGGAAGTTTATGCCCTTCACTGCTAAGATTAAAAGTGAATCTAATAAAGACAGTGATAAGGTTGAAGAAGTATATGGTGGTGAGCAATCTGAGGAAGAGATTCGTGAGGCTTATCAAAAATTATTTGGCGAGAGTCTTGAGATTAAGAAAGTGAACAAAGTCGTGTTTAGGAAGGTTGATGAACTTGAGCTAGCCATTAAGAACCTTCTGAGCGAACTTGAACATTCTAAGTCTCAATTTCTTGCTTTCTCTAGTGATTCTGAAAAGCTTGATAATCTTTTGTGGTTGAACAAGCATGTTAGGAACAGGGGAACTCTAGGATATAAGCAGACCAATCATAATAGGGCTAGTACTTCCAAAACCATTTTTATTCTCGTCACCAACCAACCTATGTATGTTCCTAATCCCGAACTCAAGAACAAGAATATCATAAGACAAATGCCTATTAGACAGCGTATGAACTACCAACCTAGGAATAGATAATAGCGACCACATAACTTTGGACTTATGTTTATCTCTACTTGTTTCAATTGTGGTGAGTTAGGACACATATGGCCTAGATGTTATAAATTGCTTAATAAAAATAGAAATTAGAATTTAACTAGAGTTAGAAATTAGGATTTTGATGGCCGAATTGATATCCTTACTAATTGAGTGAGTCATTTAACCAAGTTAATGACACAGTTGACTCAGAATAAGTCTTCCACTAGACATTTTAGAGTGAAAAAAAGTGATTTGAAAATTTTGAAATTGATTATGGGGCTCTTAAAGATAAGAGCATTTGTATACCTAATCGATTAGATATTTTTTATGCATACGTATGCTTTTTAATTGTGATTCATACATTATTGCATGCACTTTATTTTTTTCGCTTGTTTTTGTTTTTTAGATAGTTTGATTTTTTTTTAAATAATGAATTTTTTTTTTTGAAAAATTGTAAAATAAGAAAAAGGGGAATTTATTTCACTACAGTATGATATATGATTTACTTGAACATATGTGTTGTGACCAATTATGAGTTTAATTGATATGCTGTGGTATATTATTATTATTATTATTATTATTATTATTATTATTATTATTATTATTATTATTATTATTATTATTTTAAGGAGCTCTGCGCTTCTACCACTTTCGTGGGAAATTAGACTTGACATATTAATTGGAGCAACTCAGGGTCTAGCATTCTTGCATGCATCAAATAGAAAAGTTATATACAGAGATTGTGTAGGCCTATAACATATTGCTTGATTGGGTAAGTTCTGTTATTTGAGTATTAGTTATGTTTAAATCACTTTGATGCTTTACCTTTCTACTATCTTATTATGATTATGTGTCTCTTATTTCATTTATGTACGCAAGATACAACTTTCTCATTTATGCGCATTGCAAGTCTATCCTTACATGTTATTGAAGGTGTTATAAACCAACCAAGATACCAGAATCGCTAGGATACCACTTTATTGAGAAAAATAATGGATCACACAACCACCAAGATTTTGTGGAAGAAGATGATAATATATTTTATCAAGAAACTAAAATTGTCTTTATAAGATTTGATTCTCTTAATCTAAATTTAAATAATTTTCTCAAGTTTCTAATATATACAACAATGATCTAATTGTTATCTT
>CAIGRN010157222.1:0-32274 GCA_903798345.1 Fraxinus anomala
TTTTTTTTCCCTTCCTTTTTTTTTTTTTTTTTTATTTTTTTTAAAAAAAAAATTCAAGCTCGAGGCTATTTGTTAGTTGTTACATTTAAAATTGAGAAAATTACAAGTACCTGTTTTTTAAGTCCTCATTTCAATAACGAGATCAAATAATTTTACTTCAAAAATCAAGTGTCAACCCCCACGCCCATCACATTACACACTCATTACCATCCCCATTTTCACTTCCAACTTCCAACACTAACCCCATCTTCACTCCCACAACATCGTACAATCATCATCGCCAACCACCACCTATCGCAAGCGAAATCCCCTCCCAAATATATCTCCCACCTTCAATTGGCTCCACAACACCATGTGGGGTCGAAAATCTACCAAAAAAGATTTTGGAGTTGCGAACTAAAAATTTGAATTCGTTCGTCATCGATGGGACCCACCATCGTGGAACTATACCTATGCGTCGCCACCTCATTCGATCACTACTCCAGCCATGGGTTTTAATCAATTGGATCATAATCTGCTTTTAGTTGTGTTGCATTTGTGCTTTCTACGTCGGTGCTGCATTTCTGATTCTTCGTTAATGATTTATGAGTCTGGTTGTGATTTGAGTTGTATTAAAGGTAAAGGTGGTGGTTGTGACTGTGGTTTGATTGTAGATATGGTAGGGATTTTGAGGTCAGTTGAAGGGGAAGTAGGTGGTGGTAGCGACATTGGTTTGAATGTGGAGGTGGTGGATTCAAGGTCGAGGTGGTGGAGTTGAGGTGACGACGACGATTTTGGATGGTGTCAATAGTGGTGGAGTGAGATGAGGTGGGTGAGTTGAAGAGCAATTATAACCAACTAATTAGATAATTTGTGATATAATAAAACATAAATTATTACGATTAAATATGTAATTGTAACTCACATATTGTGATTTTGTGATTGAAACTCGTGTAGTTTGTGACTACTATTTGATTGTGGTCATAAATTGTATGTTATCAAAGTCATAATATTATTAATTAAATTATAGGTCACAATATTTTATCGTAGGTGACAAAATGTGACTATTTGATTTTTAAAAAAAAAATCACAAATTTGTTATTTTTGAAACGGTATTTTGAAAATTTTGTAGTTATATAACGTTCCCTTTAAAAGATTTCTAACTTTCCACTTCTTTTGCCAAAATGAAACTTGTGTCACATGGTCACTAAGTCATGCAATATGGTTATTGTGTCATTTTATTAATATCGTGGTCATTCAGTCACATATTAATATTTTTTTGTCAAAAAATTAATCTAATAAGGTTAAAATCTATAACCTCGAAAATTAATCTAATAAGGTTAAAATCTATAACCTCGAACTTGACCTCAAGCTTTAGAAGTCTAGGGCTTCGAAACATCCCCTAGTGAAAAGTGGCTCAACCTCGTGGCCTCCCCATCCTTAGGTTGGAAAGCCAACTCAGAAGTTCTTCATAGTCCAACCTCTCGTATATTAATATTAGTAAGTTTTATAACTCATCGTATTTTAATTTTTTGCAAGCCCACTAAAAATAGTTATTAGAGCAAGTATACGTCAATCGGCCAAACTCGTTAATATATGTTCGTTGACTCATCTTGTAGGGTTCGTTTCTTTAAAATTTAAAAGGACTTCAGTTTTTACGTTCATTCTTTTGATGGTTATACCATTCCTTTTACAGACATTTTTCTTTGAAAAATTCGTTAGAAAGTTGAGACCTTTAAACAAAGTTTTGCTACACGTACATTTTAATTGATATTCTGTTTTACATTATATCACGTGACACACAATTCTATCATATTTCTCCAACATCAAAAACAATCAATGACCTCGATTTTGTCACATATTCAAATATCATCCAAGTTGTACACAAATAATGTACAATTGAGCAACGATGGGAAGAATGATAAAAACAAGCAGTTTGTTGGAGAAGTCCAATTGAGCACTCCAAGAAAATTTGTCTATAAGATAAAGCGAGTTCGACTAGTTGCTCCTATATTTCTTTTCTGCGTGGGAGACAATAATGTTATATAAGGACGGGCTCATCTCCTGGTAGTCATTAGATGTCATAAATAGACATGTCAATGCTAATATTCGTTAGTTTGCACGGGGATATTAAAACGTGTCAATGCATTTTTGAATTGTGATTTAATGGAGAACGTGTCGTTAAAAAATAAGGAAACATTTTTTATTTGCGAGTAATATTATTGTATTAATGAATATATAATTAAAAATAAGAGAGAGAAATATATTTTTGTAACAACAAGGACCAAACAATATTGAAAAATGCAGTTGTACATTACAAGTTTATCAAACTTTTTTCTAGTTGCTTGAGTTATAGTAGCAAGAACTGAAAAAGGCACGAACAAATTATAACATTATTCACTGAGGAGGATACAAAATAATTTTTATTTGAAGGTTCTGGACATTTCAAATTTATGATAGAAATTTGTTACATGGTGACTTTGTACTATCTCATGTAGAGATGACAACAAGCGGAATCGAAGTAGAGGTCAAGACTAGGGCAACCATTGTCCCAGGAATTTTTAGTAGTTAGGGGATTAGACGAGTTTAAAAACTGTCCTTGTTTGAAAAAAGAACTATGATGTATATCAACAATGCTATTTGTACCAAGTTCCTTGACAAAAGTGGTTGACAAAGTGACGTGTAGGGTGGAGATCAAGTGGTAATGAACGGTTGTGCAGCACCGTGCTTTGCCTTTACATGATTATTGTTTATAATTATAACGTGTGCCCTTATATTTATTTATTTACTCATAAATTTAATATTTATTTATGTCATAAATGTTTGTCATGACATATTCTTACATGTCAATGCATTCACAAGCATACTTGAAGTTTCAAAAAATAAAAAGTTTTCAAATGTCAATGAGTCAAGAAATGTCTTCAAAGATATGTATCTTGAATGTTTTATTACGAGATGTATGTCTATGTTATAAAAGGTGTGAGTGAAAAATGGAGCGTGGGGGATCGGCGCACCCAACCAATATTTAATGTTCAATGATAATGTTAATGTTAACCGCTTTGCGGTATTACCGGTATGACTCGGCCGGATTTCAAATAATAATTGTCCACTGCATTCTGGTTGGCTAGACTATACACCAAGTGAGCTCACGATGTCAATGTTAAATTTTTTAAAAGAAATGAAAGAAAATGGGATACATAATGAAAGTAATTCATATGCATATCATAATCATGCATCATATGTATGAGGTTTGCTTACTAAGCGTTGGCTCATCCCACGATATCCCTTCTCATTTTCAGATGATGCAAGATGACGACTTGTTGATGACACAGACACAGTACTATCATATTTAAATGTTGAATTTGATAATTAAATTTAAAATTTTAATTTACTTGTTCTATATTTTGTTGACCACAAATGATTTTAAAATAATAAGCCATTGTTACTTATTATGACAAAGAAAAATTTAATCGTTTTCCGTATTGATGATTTTAAAAAGAGAATGGAGTGATAACACTTTCAGGTCTAAGTATCTAGATTTGGGGGTGTTACAAGTTGTGATTTTAAATTTACACCAAACTGGGGGCGCCAAAATGGAGTATATTTGTGGGGGGAAAAGTGAATATTTGCAAAAATTTCACAAACCATTATCTCTCTCACTCTCTCTCTCTACATTTCCTCCAAATCAATCTCCTCGTCCAAACCCATTTCCTCCCAATTTGAAATTACACAAAATCGAGATTTGAACAATGCATAACCCATTGCGCAATTACACAATACAGAGGCAGAAATTAGGCGGCATATTCTTCATCTTCTCCATATACAAAGGCAGAAATTGGACGGCAAGGTTAGGTAGAAATTTCCGACGAAGTCGCATGTTTCTTCCATCTTCTCCACTCCAGCCATATTCTTCATCTCCGAAATCGGGTCATTACAAATGACGATATGAATGTCTATATTTTTTAGGCTTTTCTTCACTCCAGCCATATATGTTGTAAATGTGTTGTAACTTGTTTGGGTTGAAAGTTTGAACTGAAGTTTGGGGTTGATTTAATTTGGTAACATAAGCTATATAGCAACGAACTATTGAGAATTTTGAAAAGTCCAATTGGATGCTACTGATTGGGAAACAGAGGAAGAGGAGCCCATAAAAGATATACAACAAAAAATGCCCCAAAAGGGCAACCAATATAAACACGAATTTGGTAGTTTTGTGCTCCGTGTGAAGAAAGTCGATGGAAAAGGGGAAATTTGTCGGCGTGAGAAGTGGAGCAATCTTCGATATGATAAGTTTGATGAAGAAGTTGTGTAATTATATGAATAGGAGAACTTGAAGAAACGAAATTACACGTAAAAGATATTAAAAAGATACCATAAAACTGTTTTAACTAAGCTCCTTGCATACGGTCGCATGTATCAATTGAAAACCTTCAGTTTTGGTTCGCAGTGGAGGCATGAAATTTCCGACGAAGTCGCGTGTTTCTTCCATCTTCTCCACTCCAGCCATATTCTCCATCTCCGGAACCGGGTCATTACAAATGACGATATGAATGTCTATATTTTTTAGGCTTTTCTCCACTCCAGCCATATATGCTGTAAATGTGCTGTAACTTGTTTGGGTTGAAAGTTTGAACTGAAGTTTGGGATTGATTTAATTTGGTAACATAAGCTATATAGCAATGAAATATTGAGAATTTTGAAAAGCCCAATTGGATGCTACTGATTGGGAAACAGAGGAAGAGGAGCCCATAGAAGATGTACAACAAAAAATGCCCCCAAAAGGGCAACCAATATAAACACGAATTTGGTAGTTTTGTGCTCTGTGTGAAGAAAGTCGATGGAAAAAGGGAAATTTGTCAGCGTGAGAAGTGAAGCAATCTTCGATATGATAAGTTTGATGAAAAAGTTGTGTAATTATATAAATAGGAGAACTTGAAGAAACTGAATTACACATAAAATATATTAAAAAGATACCATAAAACTGTTTCAACTAAGCTCCTTGCATGCGGTCGCATAGATCAATTGAAAACCTTCAGTTTTGGTTCGGTGTGGAGGCATGCGACCACACCCAGGTTTGTGCTATGCTGTCGCATAGTTGTCCGACTTACTCCAAGTTTGAGTTCTTGATTCTAATGCATTCCAACTTGTTTCCGCTCCCATGCCCAACATGGAACTTAGTGTTTGACTTGTTAATTTCAACATCTTGGACTCCGTAGTTTGGACAAGTAATTGCATGGTTTCATTGTATCTATTTGATCTCAAACTTGCCATTGGCCTCTATTCAACATATATTGAACCATTGATAGCTTGGATCCCATGAGAGAGATTTCCATTACATTTGTAGCCCGGAAAGAAATCATAAAATTGAGCTATGAACTTGGCTTTTTTGTCCCATTAAGTAATTCTCTATCATAAAATTATTCGAGCCTAAATTAAACTTAAACACAAAATTATTTTTGAAAAGAAAAACTTAGACCCTTTCAACCGTATAATATAGTCATACTCAGGGGCAGATTGGGGGCTCCCCAGTCCATTTCAATTTTCCAACGTTAAAAACTTAGTAATAATAATTTATAGAACATGTATTTAAATTTTAATGATTTGATTTAGTGGCATTTGAAGTTGGCGCAACACATATTCATAGAATTGAACTAGATTTTGAATGAAGGTTGGGCATTTCGAACACCTAAATAATGGGTGAGTGTTTCTGTTTCGCAGGATCAGCCAATTATGGAAGATGTTTTGTCCGTAGATTTCGAAAATGAGAATGTGGATGATAATGTGAATGTCGTGGAAGATTAAACAATAGGAGGAGATGGAATGATTGTGCCTGAAGTTGGTATGCAGTTCGAGGATGAAAAAGAAGTGTATGATTTTTATGCAAGATATGCTTATGCCGTAGGTTTTTCAGTTAGGAAAATGAGTTCGACGAGGGATGATGACAGTGTTTTGAGATTTGTCACGTAGGCGTGAATCGTCACAGGCAATCAATGTTGCTTGGTTATGGTTTGCTATCGAAGGAGAACACATATACATTTGTGTGGTTGTTCAAGACATGGTTGAAGTGCATGTATGGTCAAGCTAAACTAATAGACCAAATTCAAATTTACAACATACCGCTAGTTAACATAACATAACCAGTTCACCGTAAACAACTAATCAAGTCGTGTCCATCCCCTTCAGTTTCCTTTCTACGGGTAATTTTTCTCAACGGACCGTCACATTTATAGTCACAGAAATCAAGAGCTCTTCTTCATTATTTAGCCGAACTTGAGATTGGAACATTCGCGACATATTTTCAACTTCTTCATTCACTGCTAGTTTAGCCCTAGTAACGCTAGATTCACCGATTGTTTCTCCATCTTTTCACAAATCCCAAAACCCACACTTCACACTGCAACATGAAGAATTTGTCTTTGTTAACAGTGTCCATTTCAACCTCGAAAAACTTCTGAAATCCATGCACACAAAGTGGACATCAATATTTTATCGGGCAACCATGGCTAACTCTGGAGTTCTTTCCCGGCATTCCGTGTTCCTGAATCAAACCAATTTACATACTCATAAGTCTAGCAAATGTCAAACTGAAAAAACGGAAACTTCAACATCTCTGTGAAATGTTCAAGGAACAAAACAAATGGAAACTTCAGCATCTCCGTCACCATTCAATTCACAGAAATTAAAAAACAAAATCTGCTCAAGCATCAATTTCCTCAGAAACCAATCAGCTCAGACATCAATTTCCTCCGAACATAGAGTAATTTTTTTTTTTTTTGAAATTCAATCACATAGCCATTGGTGTACTGAAATCAGAAATCTCACATTACTAACCGTAAATAATCAATCTACGCAATCAGCTAAGCCATCAATCCGCGAAGCACAGAAATTAAAAACAAAATTTGAAATTTAATCATAGACTTGAACCTCACAAAAAAACAATCACATTTCAAATTTAATTTTTGGTGTTATTCGACCGTCTCTGACACGGTGTGGGCTTTCAAAACGGTGCGGAGAGGGGCCAAACCACACTGCTAGAGTTGACCAGCTGTCGGAGATGGGGATGACGCTGGAGGTGCGGATACTGCCAGACCTGAGTGGCTGCCGAAGGTTTGTGATTTGGGAGGAAGGGTTTGGTTTCAATTGATTTGAGGGAAATGGGGAGAGAGAGAACGCTGTTGAGTTTTTCAAATTTTTAAGTTTTTTTTTTAATTGATGTCACGTCACTTTGTCAACCAATTTTATCAATTGGCTTTGTATGGATATATACATGTATATTAGAATTTACATATTTATTTACCAATAAATAATGTTGAGATATTTGATTGGGTCAAAATTTTATCAACCATATAAAAAAAATTCTCAATACACATGACAGTTTATTATTTAATATATTAATGTAATAGTTTTTATTACCTCGTGCATCAAATCACAAATTTCCATGTGTACACTAGCAGACGCACCGTGGGGCTTGGTAGGTCTCCCAAAAAAATTGAGTTTTTATTTTTAATGTTTTTGTCTCAATTTGCAAGATCGCTATAGATGTCAAACGAAATCAAAATATTGTATTTTTAATATCGTTTCAAAGGGTTGACAGCCTAATTTCTTACGTTAACGACATGCAAAACGATCAATTGTAACAAATATTACAACGCATCAAAATAAGTTGTTTCAAACTAGTATTTCAAAAATTTTGATAACATGTTAATTTTAAAAAAATTTTGACGATCATACGCTAATCAAATTCATAAATCACCTAAGTCATCTCGAAACTCGTTTTGAGAACTACGTTGTAGACATATCAAATGATCCAAACAAATATCGAAAATAGTTAGATGTGCGTCAAATGCGCGTCTTAAAAAGAAACGTGAAATTCGTCTTTTCTTTAGAAAAATTCAATTATTTTATTAACACTTATTATTTTTGTGCGACAAATTTTGTACATCATTTTATTAGGAAATTTTATATCAAATATAGCGTCAAAAATTTCGGATCGTTACAAAATTGGACTGCAAGTTTTGCTCATTTCAAGTTGCAACGGTATAATAATTTTTTAAGGAGCAATTTAATTTTATATAGCAACAAGAACTAAACTATCAATTGACTTCAACATTGTGATTGGAAACTGACAATTACTGTTTTTCAAGTTTAATTATGTCCTTCTAACTCAAAATATCTGCGCTCACTACTGCATGTGTATGTTATATGTGGTGACCGTCGATAATTTTCACTATAAATAACATTATTTATTTCTTTTTGACACATTATCAATTTGAAAAAAAATTATGTAAATGATGATGTATAATAAGCATTTTTTTTGGTTAATCATTCGTGCTAAATTTTTCCCAAAAAATAAAATAAAATAAAATAAAATCCAAGCGGTTTGGAAAATATGATCCGCCGTCCGCTTATGGCCATATTTTCCAATACAATACGTCAAGGTCAAAACATAACCTTCCATTTTGGACTTCCAAAGAAACAACGAAAAAGACACGTTCCTTCTGCTTTCATCTCTGTCATCTTTTTCTCTCTAATATAGTATATGTGCCGGGCTTCGCTGAGTTTGTCAAAACGCAACCTGTAATCAGCCGTTTTGCAATTTTGAAAACTACTTACCTTTCCTCTCATTAGTTACCCTCAAATTGTTGGGGATAATTTAATCTGTCAGGGTTCTGCTTTTGCAAACTTAATTGAAGGGAGTTCCTGCTCACAATCAATACGAGAAATAATGGTTCAGATCAGCGAATTGTATCCTTGTCTTTGTGAAAACGCCAAAGTTAGTGTTGATTTTGATGTGCGTGCATGTCCTGTCATTTTTGTGATCATGCCCATTACGTATTTCTGTAAGGATTCTGCAAATTCAATATCACTGAAGGTTCTCTTTCTGTTATAGATTTTGTGTGCTTATTATGTCGTTCCAATATGTTATATTGACTCCAATTCCTGACCTTGATTTTTTTTTTTGGTTTAACACTATTATTATGATTTTTGGGCACTGATAGTAACAAAATTTCGAGAAAGGCTATCCTAAAATATCTCCAAACATCACAGTTTTATTTTTTGTTGGGTACATTTTGTTTTCCTTGACCAGTATCCTTTTGCATCTGGGGTCGTTGTAAAGTCGAGTTGTTATGCCTTTGTCATTGGAAGAGGTAAAAAATATAGATGATTTTGAGGGTTAATTATCTATTTCTGTTCAGCAAATATAAGGGATTTTTGATTTGAATGGCAGTATCAAGTAGCTCAGATGTATATGGTTATGAAAATGCAACAGCAAAACTCCACAGGAAGTGAAGGGGTGGAGGTTTTGGAGAACAGACCTTTCGAAGATGCTGAGTTTGGAAAGGGGCAATACACATCCAAAATATATCGGTTACAAAGGTAAATTGGAGAAAATAGTACTATGTTATGTGAACTTGAATTGAATTTGCAATTTTTCTAGTGCATTTTGATGTAAGTGAATGGAGTAAATATATGCATCAATTGTGAACTTGAGAAAATTGTAGGTCCATTCCATTGACAAAGAAGAAAAAGACATGGCTTTTTTTTTTTTATATCTTTATGAGGTTCAAGTTGCCAGTTAGTACGCTCACCAAATTAACGACCCTTAGGTTTTCTTCCAACTTCGATAAAAAGTTTTCTACTTCAGTGTATTTTGATGATATTCATTTTCTGGCACATTTTTCCTCTTCATCCTTTTTCAGTAATCTGTATATATCTTTAGACTACTATACCACTCTCCAGAGCTGTTTTAGTTTTATATTATCCAGTCTGGTTTTGATTAATTGGATCCGAAACTTCTTCTGAGAATTTTCTTAAAAGTTTGAATCATCATTTAATGATTCATTCACCTTACTCTTTCCAGCAAAGCCCCTACTTGGTTGACTAAATTTGCACCAACAGATGCTCTTGTGATGCAAGAGGAGGCATGGAATGCATACCCAAGATGTAAATCAGGTTTGTTTTTTCAACACGATTCCTTATCTGTTTCACATTATTAACTGAAAATTGATTCTTTTGATTGAGTTTCTTCCATCCTGACTTTTATGGTTGTATCTATGGTTGCTGCTGGATGTCTGACTCTGCTTCAAGCAGTTATTAGGGTAACTATTTCAACCTTTTGCCAATTTTTCTTAAAATCATTTTCACCTCTATAAAATTTTGAGTGTAAATCTCCATGTTTCGTGTTTTTCAGTGCCCATATTTTACAAGGTTTCTTTTAACAATTGAAACTATTCATAAGGCTGACAATGGACACTCTGAAAACGTGAGTTTTAACATCGCTTTAGTTCAACATGGAATCCTAGTTCATTCTTAGCCATTTAATGACCTCTTTTCTCTTTCTAGTGAGTTTTTCTCAAGATTATTAATTGAACATTCTACAATCTAGGTGCATAGCCTAAACAAAGAACAACTGTCAATCAGACAGGTGGAAACATTAGACATAGCTTCAGATGCAAATGATTACTGGAGTTATATAGTTGGGAGGAACGGTATTGATTTTTCTCAATTTCAGTCAGAGATGACTGGCCGTGGACCACTTTTAGAGGGATGGCAGGTTGGTACCTCCTTGTAATTTATAAAAATGAACTCTAGTTACCATAAACATCAGAATAGATCTATAATGTAAGATATCGTATTATGTAAACATGCTATGCCAGACTCATAGGAGTTCTCCTGTTACATTTCTAATTTTACTTCTGAATGAGATTGTGCTACATGTTCCAGAATCTGGAAAGGTTTGAGAAAAAGAGAGAGAGAGAGAGAGAGATATCAACAACAAACTAAGCCTCATCCCAAATTAATATGGATTTGAACAAATATTCATTTTTAGATCAATTGGAAGATCTAAAGCAAGTCCAATAGACTATGTTAGTTTTCCTCCCTATTAGAACATGTGAAATGGAAGAAATGAAAAAATATAATCAATTTTGATGAGCTCATCTTCACAAGTTATTTCAGAAAAAACTCATCAGAAGAAAATTATTTTTAGATTCAAATGTGCCCGAAAAGGCCTTCGTCAGTTCAGAGACTCCCTTCCAATGGTGATGGACTGTTAAGCGTAATATGACGGCCAATCGGCATAAAACCACCGTTAAGACCTGCTGTATTTTTTCTTTTTCAGTCTTTAAAGAATATTGGGGGAGAATGTGCATGTTATGCTTTTGAAATAGCAAAACGTACATACATGTCAATATTCTTTACCCCAAGACAACTTTATATTCAGATAAAAACTTCATCTTTTCATTCAGGTGAAACTTTTAGTTATTTGAGATTGTGGGAGATGAATGCACTTAAGCATTTATTTTCTAATAGGCACCGTACTGTTGTGAAATTGAGGCATATGCATGGTTTTAGACGAATCATTATCCGTTTCAAATATACCCCAAGCCTCTATTCATAACCTCTAAATTCTGTGTCAAGATCTGTACAACACCAAAGATGTTTTTATTTTTTAATTAGCTAACTGTCTTTGTATTTTCTTACGTTTTTGTGTTTTACTCATTTAAATCTACTGAAATAAAAATTCTTTTCTCTCCAAGTAATTTTTTTCTTCTAAATAATTTAAGTGATGCCAAGTTGAGGCATGCATACGCAGCAATACTGGAATTCATTCTTCTATTTTACGAGGTTCTTTTATATTATTTTCAAATAAAAGAAATGCGGTTTTCAATTTTTGTATTTCAACAGTTATGTCTGATGTACTATAAGATTCTTTGAGTAATGGTCATTGTACTAACACTTGAATCACTTGTTGTTTGGATAATTTAGTTTAATTGGACAGACCCTCAGTAGACTTGTACAGTTGTTTGTCTGAGGAGAAAATATGTGTTCAGCATTGGCCATTGTTGGTTGAATATTGACTTGAAGTAACTAATTATCTAGAAAAATGAACTTTGCAGGCAACCTTAGCTCTGTTAGCTAGAAGTAATATAGCCAATGCAATTTGTGTTAGCATTCGATCTAGCAAACAATTTCCATGTAACTCCAATATCAACTGAACTGAGGCTTGTTGATCCGCATATGTTCTGTGAAGTACCAGAAGGAGGGGCGTTTGAATGCTTAGTTTTTTAATGCTTATAACTTTATATGGAGAAGGATATAGATATAAAAAAAATCACTTTTTTTCCTGCATATCCTTGTCCTTTCTTTTTTCTTTTGCTAAATCTATGAACTAACACCGTATGGAAATCTTTGTTAAATTTCATAAGATCTTCCTATTGGTTCATTGAAGCTTCTAGATTTCCCTTAAAGCATACTTAGATCTTTATTTTTATTAACTTCAATTTGCACCTTATATCTGTATATTTCAGTCATGATGGAGAGAACTACAGTGAAGAATGGTCCCGGTGTGACATTTCTATAATCTACATATAATTGACAGCTGTTATTTCTCCTCGCCTTGCACTTAAGCTGCTGCTTGTTCAAACTTCTGATCAAACTTGTCAAAATCTGTGAAATAACATTTTTGGTCTATTTTCCACTTGGGATATGATTCCCTTCAAGAAAATTCTGATTTGAGATTCAACTCCAACAGACAATATTGTCTGAAGGACTAGTTTTCCAAGTAGGTAGAAAGTACTTAATACAGGGTGGCATATGAAAACATCTATTTGACATGATTGAGAATACATTGGCAGAACAACTGATTTTTTATACGCTTGCAGAACGACTGGCAGCAGGTTTTATCAAGTTAATTGTTTGAGGTTCATTGACTCGGTCTTCCTCACTGCATGCAGGACCAGTGTAATCCAGTTATGACGGCGTACAAATTGGTGACAATAGATGCTCCATACTGGGGCTTTGGCAGCAGACTTGAAAATGCTCTGCTTGCGGTATATCTCGTGAACTTTAAGTGATCTTTAAATATAATTTGTAGTGAAATCCAAGATATTCACATATCCATTTTCTCACTATTTTGAATTTTTTATAAATATGTTGCAACAAATCTAGTCAAATTGTCAACATATAGTTAATTTCTAGACCAAATGCATTGAAATAGAAGTACTTTTTTATGTAATTGTTGAAGGCAATATTTTGATAATATACATGTGGGCCTATCTAATAGCTTAAGCATTTGATCATCAAGTGGTTGAATATGGTATCAGAGCAGAAGGTCTTGAGTTCAAATCTTGCTGTCACCCATTCAAATTAATTGTTCACGTGTTGGGCTTTGATGGGGAAAAATAAATCGTAACTACATATGAGGGGAAATGTTGAAGACAATATTTAAAATATACATGTGCCCTATCTAAAAGATTAAGCTTTTAAATCAAGCATTGCAACAGTAAAGTTACAGTTATTAAGGACATGGCATAGTATAGTCATCTTTGTTCCACTGTGGAGTTTTCGTGTGTCATCAAGAATTTCTGCTTATGGCCTATTTCTGTCATCTCTTTCCCCCCTTTTGGCGACAATGGTTGAAAGTATTTTTGCATTATAAGGTAGAAAGTGGTGAAGGTTTATTTCAGATATGAGAATGGATTCTTTGCAGGGGGAAAGGGCACTTTTCCGCGAAAGTCATCGGAACTGTTTTGCTTGGATTGATGAATGGTTTGGACTGTCAATGGAAGTGATGCGTGAGCTGGAGCATCAAAGTGATTCCTCATTGAATCAGGTAAAGAGGCTCAAACTTCAAGCACAGGAATGAAATTGGAATAAGTAGATGACTGTTAACTGTTAACTATTTTTCTTTTTTTGGGGGTCTCTATAAATAATTTAGAATTTTAATAAATCCATTTGTTAAAAGGAAAATTATATTGATTCTCCTGTGATAGTCTTTGAGCACAGTATTAATTTCACGTGGGTGTGTATATTATCAGTATGTGTCATCAGCACCTTTTCTCTTTATTCTAACATCATGTATTTAATTTTTCCCTGTGGAATTGTAACTATATTAACACTTGCTAAGAGAGGGATTCTATAACATCATTTCTGCCTCTCGCCCATGAACACAATTTCGTATAAGAAGATGATTTTCTTGATAAAAATGTGGCCTTTCGTGAATGCACAAGAATTTCTATTTTTACTTTAATAGTGGAATTCGCTCCTCTTTGCCATAAACTCTCATCTATTGACTGAACCTCAAAAACTTTCTGCTTTTTAACATAATATAATGTGATTGTATGTCATTTGTGCGGTTGTTCCAATGAGTCAATGGTTGATCAGTTCCATTTTCTCAAGTGCTCTTAGTGATGCTGCTACTCTCTGTGTTGTTCTAGTTTTGCTTATTATGTGAGATGTACATGTCCCCATTTAACACCATTACTATATACTATTCCACACCTCATGAAGCCACATCCCTGGTAGTTAATTTTATTATATGGACTCAAGTATCTCCGACTTGAGGTAAATGTTGACTCTTGTGATGCAGAAACTTGACCAGCCATGTTTATCTGCAAGCGAGGAGGAATTAGAAACATGAGCTCACCAATTGATGGTGTACAGGGAGTACCTATTCCACTCTCAGAATCATGGTTTTGCCAGACATTGATTTCATATACATGTAGATACACAGAAAAGTGATATCATGAGGAGGTAGTAAACTGGGGATTGTAGAGCCTGAGGTCAAATTTCTTAGTATCCACTGTGTGATCTAATTTTTGAATAGGGAAAATTATGAAGTCATCATATTACTTGGATAACATTCCCCAAAATATTGTCATTTTTGTTTTATTATGTATGTAATAATAACTCTAATGGCACGTTTGGCAATAAGAATAAAAGTTGAAATATGATTCAACGTTTTCTGGAGTATTATCTTGTAGTGCAACATGTTCCTTATTTAACATGGAGCTCTGACGTCTATGTAGTGGTAATGGGATTGGTTGGGTTAGGTCGGGTTGGACTTTGCAACATTTTAAGGTTCTGTTTGGCTTTGTTTTTAAGCCAAGAGTTTATTTTTAACTAATTGTGGAAATGCGTATTTATTGTAATTCTCCGAAGTCTTATAAAAGAGAAAATTAATCCCCTATTTGGTTTGGATAAAAATTAGACTTTTAGTAAATTTTAATAAAAGTTTGTGAAATGTGTAATTAAAAAATTGATAAAAGTTGTGGATTCTATGAAATGCGTAATTGAAAATGAATGAGTTTTAAAAAATTGTGCTAAGTTTATATAATTAAAAATCAATTATGAATTAATTCTATACATCAATCAGGTATTTTTAATTTTAAAAATATATTTTTAATATTTATTTTTGTTTTTATGAAAATCCCTTTAATTGCGGAAAATCATTAACTGCAAATGTTTAAATAATTTTATCTTTTGAAATTTGATTTGAAAAATATTAATATTTTTAATATATTTTTTTGGAGAGAAAAAATTGGTCTACTTAATAGGGATTCATTCATATTTCATTATAGATTATTGGAATAGATACATCAATTTTAATTGTATGAATAAAAATCGATTTTTTCTTATCAAAGTAAAGAATAAAGAAAGCACCTCCAATATAAAGATCAAATTCTTTTCTAGGGAAAAAAAATGTTAAAATGGGATTCACGTTTGCAAAAATGTCTGGCTTCTATTTCTAATACTTGCGTACTTTTCGAAAGACTAAAATCACGTTAATGATAATAAGTACCATGCATGAATTACATAGGTCACATTTTAGGTTAAAACTTATAAAAAAAAAACCTATTAATCAAAAATAGTTTTACTATAATCACGATACATAAGTCACACGTGCTACTTCAGGGGCACACTTTTCAAATATGTTATCAAGCCATAGTTATACATACAGTGACATGAGTAGAGCCACACAAACCTAATCACAATGCAATATTTTTAATTTAATAAAAAAAACTGTGCCCCTTAACCATTCCACGAGTGACGACACCCCCACCCACATGAAATACCTTGTCTTTGTCATCTTCACCCCCAGGCCCAAATCGCTACGCACAACAATTTCTCTTTTAAAATCTCGTTATTTGGAACCCTATTCACCTTTTCAAGGTGTTTCAAAAAGTATTTCTTAGACCTCCATTTAAAATTTGTGGTCAAATGTTTACGAGACATAAACAATGCAATTTTAAGGTTATCGACAAAAAATGTTAGCATTGATTATCCATATAAAAAGGTTGAACCCCAACCTTGAGGGTCCCCACCACCCCGTTCCTAGAGCATTGTAGAGGAGGTGATTATCCATATACATATTACTATTAATTGATAATGGTGTGCAGTTATGGCTCGACGGTTTGTACCATCGTGTATAGTTGAATGCATAAATGCTAGAAATGTATCATGCTACAATTAAGTTTCATTGCACTTATCATCCTTAAACGTAGACTTGCTTCAAAGTAATATATATTTTCTCGCAATGAAATCTTTAACGCCGCCATTCCTGTGAGGATGTTCTGAACGCGGAAGTGACTGGGCAATACTATAGACAATATTCTAATTTCTTTCACCTCCTTCATACTATTTGCTCGACCTTACCACACATTGTCATAAGAACATGTTTGGAGGGAGCATGAGAAAAGTCATCTTGTAGTTTATAAACATTCTAATGTGTGTGTGTGTGTGTGTGTGTGTGTGTGAGAGAGAGAGAGAGAGAGAGAGAGAGAGAGAGAGCGCAAATGTTCTAATTTATTTCAGGGAGGCCATGACCATATATAATTGATTGCAACAGCAATTTCTAAATGCAACACATCCATCAAAGCACAAAGGTGAACAGATCCACATAGTTTTACCAGAACTTAAGCATAAAGGATAGACAAAAACTAGGCCACCACTCCCAAATTGCAGCACGTCAATTAAGATTAGGCATTGGCAAATCTGCAAAATAAATGCACAGAAGCAAATGTAACCTGCCATATAAAGAAGATAAAACTTTACCTAAGAGTCGAAAACTTAATAGTTAATGAATCGCCTCATGGCCATTACCCCAATTCAGAAAGTTTCAGGTGAGCCTCAGCATAATCGGCAAAGAAGGCATCTTCATCCTGGCAGAGAATAACAAATTAGTAAATTCAAAGGGCATGCAATTGCTAATAAACCAGCAGTGGGAGGCAAAATAGATCAACCAACCGCGGCATATTTCTCGACAAGTGGGTGAAAGATGGAATCAGAGAGAAGAGCCTTGTCAGATGGCAACTGCAGAAGTCCTTCTTTCTCGCCACTCAGAAGCTCCCTGTACATGACAGCGTCGGTGAAGTTAAGAAATAGCATAAACAACAAGATCAAATTGTGAAAATATAACACAAAATAGGTGAATATGAATAACGAGTAGGTCTTACTTAAAGTAAGAATTATCAAAGATGAGGGGATTGGTCGTCCATGGTCCCTCAAATCCAGAACGTTCCTTGTGGCATCTTCCCTGTAGGAAAAATATTATTGAGTCTGCTATTGACAGATTTCACCATGATGCCATGCTGCATTCCTCAGTATCTAACAAATAGAAAAACAACAGCAAGTACAAACCAGGGTGTGGCCGCCGGAGAGTGCAACAATATCCTTGTCACTCAAACCCATTTGTTTGATAAAGACATCCCTCAAATGGTCAGATCCTAGTACCATAATTTAAGTTTAGATTTACAAGATACTTTCCATGTACAACCTTACGAGAGACATTAGGAAAAATTGAGATTATTTTAGATTCCAAATAACAAAAAAGTTTTTGAATTTACTAGTTCTTCACTCACCCTTGGTAGCATCAGGCAAACGACCTTCAACAGGTGGCTCACTCTTGTCCTGAGATTTTAATAAACATCAATATTTTTTACAATTCAAAAAGACGTGTTACTTTCAGTTAAATTTAAAACACAAACAGGGTAGAATGTCATTCCTATATAAATGGCAAAACAAAATGAACTTTCAATTACCTGAGAAGCTCCAAGTTATTTAAATGTATTGCTCTCATTTAGAAGTGTGAGAAAGAGACTTAACATGTCTCTTGTCTATTGTCAGGGGAACTGAGGGTGGGGAAACTAATCAGAAAAAAGGTGCATATAATGATATGATAGTGTGATAGTAGTTAGATTATTCACCTTAAAAATAGCTGGCTGCCCTATAATTTATATATTATGAGCCAACAATGTAACAAATGGAGTTAACTGATGAGCAAAAAGTATGATGGGTATTGTTAGTGGGCAAAGATCAGTATTAGTTTATTTAAGAGAAATTGAACACTTGAGAAGGCACCCTAGTCAAATAAGAAGTCTCTTGCAAGTGCTAATTGAGCCAAAGCTGACAAAGTAAACTGGTAGGTGATAGGCTCGACTTTATTAAATATTTAACAAACTTTGGCAATGAGTTCATATTTGAACACGTTATTAGACACAATGGGGACAGTACAAGTACAATGTATATTGAACAAGATTTTAATTTATTTTTCATCCTTATTATTGTTGAGTATCATTTCCGAGCAAGGTTCTCAATTGATTGGCAAAACTTACAATGAACATGCCTCTCCATTCTTTAAAAACTCATTTTCCCCCTCAAACACATTTTCAACCACAAACTCTACCAATAAAATAATTATACGTGTAAACTCAAAAATTTTCCTTACTTTTTAATCACATTCTTCAAAAAATCGCTATTACAAAATCTATTTTCCCCAAAAAATGAGGCACAAACAAACCCTTAAAACTAATTTTCTTCCAACAAAACAGACAGTCGAGATTTTTTCCTTTAAAGGAAAGAAATGAACTGCTAAATAAAGCACTTAAATTACAAGTCTGAATTTTCTGCCTATGCTAGAAATTAAATTGGAGATTCTCCAAAAGGTAAATGAAAAGAACATTCCATGCACCAAATTAGTATACAGTTAACTCCAATTTGTAACATCAGAGCCACCTATTTTTTAATGCAATGTGGCAAACATATCTACACAATACAATCAAGAGTTCAAGTCGCACATTCCAAAATCATTTCTCTTTGAAGCATTCCCTTCGTGCTTAAAACTAAACTTGGGCAAGTAAAGTAGACAGAACAATGTACAACTTTCTATTTAAAGTACACGGCACAATAACCTCGAAGTTTCCCTTAGCATTGGCTCCACGAACCAGAAAACAAAATAAATGATAGTGCATAAAAATACATACATGCCTATGCAAATGAAATGCAACAAACATGGAGTGGCGTATGAATCCATAGGAAAAAGAAATTTCACTAACCGGCCTTCCTGGGTGGAATGGAACTTCGGGTCCTCCTGTAACTTCAACAGCAACAACTCCAGCCAACTGCGTGCAAGGAAATAATATAAAATAGTTCAATTTCTTTAGTAATTAAAATAAAATCCAACACAGAAACACAGAATCAAATCCCAACATACATTCATGCATCTGTACATAGGAAGAGAAACCAACCTGATAGAAATCAGCATAAGAAAGGATGGGAAATAGCGCCTTTATGGGCTCCAAGAGCCCAATAGCAATGTCAATGCCATTATTGGCAGCGTGTGCCTGCTCAGCCTTAAGCCTCATGGTCCCAAAAGGACCTCCAGTTTTGCTGCAAACATCAAATGTACCAGCAGAGTGCCATCTACAATCATACCACCACATTTCCACTATCATCAATCATTAATTCTAGGTAATTTCAAAATAATCAACTCGTGAATACATAGAATAGATAAATGTATTTCCTAAGAAAATGATACATATTGTGTCCCAGGGCCAGGGAAAAATCTTGCTTGTGATACACTCTTAAGCGGATCTCACATTATGCTTGATGCAACTTATGAATTTACAAGTGTTTTTAGCATCGCTCACACTCTTGTTTGACTTTGATTGTGAAAACCGATAAATATTTCAAGTTTTTCTTATAATTAACCCTTTAGTTCACCATTTTGAACCTAAAAGGGGCAAAATCAGTATATTTAGCGTGATTTTATTAACAAATGCAATTAAACTTTCTCATAGCATGCTCAAATTATTCTGAAATATCACTGAAAACCAAAAAAAAAAAAGCCAGAAAATAAATTAATCTTACGCGAGACGAAGCATCAGAGGAGCGCAGTTCTTATAAGCAATGAGGGCTCTTAGCTGTCTCTTGCATTTTTCAACGGCCTTCTGGTAATCCTCACTCACAGCTGGATAACTTTTTCCCATTTCAACGTTTCTTCAACAATCAGGCTTGTTCACATCAATATGCAAAAATCAATAAATAAACAAGCATTTCTACATAAATAACTAGCAAAACAAGATATATGCATCAAAACAGAGTCTAGAACCATTAATCTGAAGATGATTAAGAGAGAGATCTGTCAACTATACTGAACTTAGAAGTAAAAAAATTGAAAGAAATCGTAAAAAAACCCTAGCAGGATAGTGTGGAGAGCACAGATACAGAGCTGAAGAAGAAAAGGGAACTCTTGACTTTTTTTATCATGGAGTAATTGACGGTCATGATTGGCAGCTGTGCGACGTTGGAATATAACGGTACGAATGCATCGTATTGGTTGGTAACGTGAGGAATAGAAAAAGTGGAAATTGTGATTCTAACGGTCTTTTAAATTTTGCTATTTGTACATTATTTTTTACTGTATAAACAGAAAAACGTGTTAATATTTTATTGGATGAAAAAACATTTTTTTTTAATTGTCTAATAATAAAATAATAGGTGTCATTCTGTCAAATAAATTGTCAAATAGGATGTACATCAAGCATGATTTATCTTTTTATTGGTGCACATAAATCGAACTTTAGGACTTTAATTTTTTGGATCTTGCTGTATATAAATCATAATTTACATAATAAACTACATATTACTACATGTTATTTTATCATTTATCAGTTTAAAATATAATTAATTTTTTTTTAATCTTTTTCCACCACATCATTCTCGATAATCACTTTTTTAAATCTTTTTACGTACAAGTAGTAAAATCCTTCTTTTTTTATTTAAGCATATTATCATTTTTTTTCTCGAAATATTTTCAATGAAATATTTTATATAATTTATAAATTTTTTATACTTTTAAGTCACACATTCTTTATAAAAAATATATTTTTCATCTTAATCAAAGACGGGTATTTTTTCCATTAAAATCCCCCTTGTATGTCTCAAAAATTTACAGATTCCCCTTTCAAATAAATAAATAAATAAATAAAAATAAACGACGAGGCATTTGTTTTCTATTGAACTCCGTTGTATGTCTCAAAATTTGTACGTGTTCCAACCTCATATGTGCCAAGTAGATTCACTTCATAAATAAACAAGTGGGAGTCAGAATTTTGAGTTTGGGGGCGATCAAGAAAAGTTGATGAAATTATGCAAAAATGAGACAAATTATGTAAATAAGATTAAAGGTTAGCTGAAAAGTCCAATATTAAAGGTTGATAATGTATTTATTTTAGATATTAAAGGTTAAAGATTATTTGTGCAAATTTTACCACTAACCTATGCACTTATTCTTGTCCAATTTAATATAGTTTTATGGAATTTCGCTACCTTATGACTTTTATTGTTAAGGCAATCGTTCACGGGGTTTCGATCGCCAGCTCTCGTCATTAGGTCACCAACTTTCTTAACTTTCTTTGTATATATCGAAAAATGACAATGTTACATGTACATAAAAGTTGATACATTGATGTACAATCATATAAGTCGACAGATTTCAATACATTAATCTTGACAAAACTTTTTACAATCAGCTGTCAGATATTTAATACATATAAGGGTGTCAATTAAGATGTACACATTGTGTGTACAATTAATTTAAGGAAGAGGAAATACACCAACTTCGAATTTATTACACGTTGCGTCGAGTTTGGATAAAGACGAATACGTCAATGTCATATCAGTAGTTATGACATTTCCAAGCATGTAAAATTGAAGAGTTGACCAACTACTTGATGAGACAAAGTAGTACAAAAACTACAAGGATACATTAAAATGGACCATAGAATTGGACCGTGTTGACGTCGTTCAAATGTGGAATCAATATAATGCATTGTAGTCTCTCTTTGTTTCTTATTTTTTCAATTTTCTTTTTATACTCATTTTTAAGTACACATTTATAAAAAAATATTTTACACGTAAATTTTTTTTAAAAATCCTACTTTTTAACCATACATTATCTAAAAATCGACTATTCAAAAAAAAAATTAAAAAAAAAATGGTCATCAATAGGGGCGTAATTGCACATAATTGAGAGAAAAATAATTATAATTTGTACTTAAATGTGTAGGTTCTAGACTTCTTCGTATTTTGACAATTGCGATTCTCTTTCAGTTTATCGAGTCATTCATTACTCCTCGATACTTTGATAACGTAATTAATTGAAATTTTGTAGGTAAGTCTTTTATGTGTATATGCTAATAAATGAATTGTATTGTTATTAATTATGAAGTGGTTATTTAAATAATACATACCTCAATAATTGATTGTAACTCATTACCACATATACCCCAACTCTTGATTGTCACAACATATGAATTTAGGATACTGAACGTGCGTACCTTGAAAGAAAGAAAAAAACTAAAGATTTTGAAATGATTAAATCTCAATTACAGAGCATTTTTTTTGAATAATTAATTCTAACGATCGGTTTTCTAAAATTTATTGTTTTTTCTAGTAATAGTATAAAACGAATCGTGCTAAGTTGATAAATTTAACAATTTAACGCATAATGTAAAATTCTTACAATTCAAAAATTTCTCTATACAATACTTAAAAAGGAAAAATATCTCGCATAGCCGACCTATGCCTAGCGCTAAATTGGCCAATTATTCGACCTTTTGAAATTAAGCCAACTTTTGATAGAACTTTTTTGAAAAGTGTTTTTCCCTACATTGTTTTCAATAATAAATTCTCCACACAAAAATAATAATAATAATAATTTAAAAAATTCAAGTTTTCTCGTTTTTTTTTTACATTTTAACAACGCATTCTCCAAAAAAATCAATTTTCAAGCAAAAAAATAATAATAAAATGGCTACTACTTTTTATTACTATTTTATGAATGTATAAGGCTTGTTAAACCTCTAAATCTTAATTATCGAGTTATTGTTTGTTGATTGAGAATGTAAAATGAGTTTGTGCTCAGTTGATACGATTACATTTTGACGCATAATGTAACATTTGGCCCCTATTTGATGCACATTTTGGGGTCATTAATGCATTTTTATGTGATGGAGAATATGTGGTTGAAAAAGAAGGAACAATTATTGATATGGTGAAAGATATTATTTTATTGAAAAATGTGTGGTTAAAAATAAGTATAGAATAAGAATGAAAAAAATAATGTGGCTCAAACAGGGACTTGATAATAAATTTAACAAAATTCAATTTTTTGGCAAAACTAGGATTAAAAAGGACAAAAAGTTTCCACACTATCATTGGACCTTTCGATGCTAAAGTTTCTGTTTACAACAAGCTCATCAAAATCTTAACTATCGAGCCTCCTTTTTAGCGAGCACTTGAATTGCATGTTTTATGTACGAAATGAATGATATGCATGATATTTTTAAAGTAAAATAATCGATGATATTAAAGAAAAAACTAAAATTGCTAAAGAGTGTGTGCGTGTGTGTGTATATATATATATATATTATAAAATTACGTACATAATGTGAAAATGGTGAATAAACTGAAATATAATGTTTTATTTACTTATGTGTTTATGTTAGACATTGGTTGAATCCCCATTTTTAACCGTTACAGCGATATCGACCAACTTTGTGGTAACTGGTAAGACGGGCACGAAGAATAATTGAACTAAAAGATGTACATTTGACTAAATCTAAAATGTTTACTTATATGTAAATTAAAAAGTAAAATTTTATTTCTGAATTTACACGAAAAATAATTTATTATGAGAATGTGTGGTTAAAAATGAATATAAAATTTTTTTTTTTTTTTCGAAATAACAAACAAGGGTTTAATTCTTGAAGCATGATGTAAATATTGATGCCAAATCCTAGTGCATTAAAAAATTTGACCAAACTAGACTAAAAAAGGAAAAGAAGTTTCGGCAGCCAGCTCATACCTAATCCCGACAACCTGACCAATTACTCGACCTTTTTAAAGTATTAACGCTATATCCAAATATAACAAGCCTAATTGGCCACTAAAATCTTAATTATTAAGCCTATCCTTATTATCTAAAAATTCATTTTTCAATCACACATTTTTACAATAAAAAAATTTAGTACATAAATTATTTTTTTCCCTATTTTTAACTATACATTTAAAAAAATTAATTATTACAAAACTCATTTTAAAACCAAAAAAACTAACGAGTCACAATCAGATTGCATGATGAATCAAATCAAATGCAATAATAACGAACCAAATCATCGACTCAATCCATTAGCATTCCTATCGAGCGAGTTCGTATGCGAATCGACTTGACATAAAGTAAATGGGAAAGCAATTTTAGTTAAAAAAAAAAAAAAATTAACGCGTCACGAGTAATTCGGGAACTAGATTGCATGATAAATCAAGTCAAGGCCTAATAACGAACCAAACCATGGACTCAATCCCTTAAGCATTGCTACCTAATTTTAAGCACATATCACGGTTTTAAAAACTATTCTATCACAGTTTCTTGATTTTTTTTTTTCTAATTTCAAAATCAAACGGCTGCCGAGACGTGTCGTTACAAGCAGTGGGGACAAATCGACAGCTGGGTGAGATAATACGAATTCTCCGTAATAAACAAAAAGAGAACAAAAAATCCAGCGCTAATCTGCTTTATGGCGTGTTTGAACCACATTATTTTATAAGAATGTATTTTGAAATAGCAGATTGATAGAGAATATGTGATTGAAAAAGAAGGAAACGTTACTGATGTGATAAAAAATATTATTTTATTGAAGAATGTGTGGTTGAAAATAAGTAGAAGAATGAAAATGAAAATTTTAATGTGTACCAAACAGGGGCTTAATAATAAATCTAATTCAATTACGTGGCGATCAACTATTGGAAGAGATGGTGCGACAAATTTAAATTCTATGCACTGTATAATTCCAAAAATTGTTTAGTGGAAAGAAAAGGGCCTGAAAAAGAAAAAGAAAAACTTCTCTCTGTCCTCCATTGTCACTCTCTCTCTCTCTAGAATGTCTCTTTCTTCTCATCCGTGTTCCTCTGTAGCTGAGAGCGAGAGATAGATATAAATTAATTATTTATACACACGCAAAATTGTATATGAACTTTTCTGTGTAGTAGAAACACTGATTAATTATATGTTTATATACAGAGGGAGAAGGCATGGGGTGTTTCCGTTGTTATGGAGAATCATCAGTCAAAAAACCAGAGAAAAAGCGAAACAATACCACCAATAATCAATGTAAAGGAGATGATCATGCACAGCTCATAACAGGTTTATATTTTATACGGAACCTATTTGAAAAAATGAGGGTTTTTTTTTTCCCGAACAATTTGCAACATTTGTGCTTCCGATTTTGAATGTGGGTTTCCAGGGAATTTTTCCTTTCTGTGAATGATCTTATGTCCAGATACCCAGTTTCTTATTTTTCTTTGTCCAATTAATTTTCGGTGATTTCGCCATTCACTTTGGGGATTTCTTTTGACCTGCATGCGTGTATTTTTCCTGGATTTCAAATCATCTCGAACAAATTACGATTTGTCTTGAATTTTAATTTTCAGGTTTATGTCTACACGATTTATGGATGTTTCTGTGATTGTTCATATTTTATAAGAGGTTTCTAGAGCACCTCTTTTGACTGTTTCTGATGGTATTAATGCTGATGATTATTGCTGTGCACAAAATATATTTTTGGGAAAAAAATATATTTTAATATCTTTTCTTGTTTTTGTTTTTCGTTTTCTTTTTATTTTGTCTTTTTATGCAGGTTCTGTGTCTGTTCTTTAAATTCTTAGCAAGTGTAGTTATCCTCGTATTAGTTTCTACTTGTCTTGATGTGTGAATCAATTGTTTGTCTTTATATATAATGTCCCATGTGCTCTGTACAACCTTTTCCGGACTTGTTTAATGCTATTTATCATCACGAAGTTTAATGATAGTTATCATCAATGTGAGGCATAATGGGTTGCTACGTTACTGATGATCCATCGTCAAAATGATAAATATCATTATTCTTGTTCATATGGGCTACAAGTCTCATATTTCCTTTGATATTATTGTTATAGATGCATCAAAGGCGAGCCCACAAAACTGTGTAAAGGAGGATTCGAAAGTCTTAGTAAATCAACCTCCAGTTGAAAAGGATGCAGATGCTAGTAAGAGGACATCTGCCGATGAAGAGACCAATGCCACTAAAGCACGGAAATTTACATTTACGGAATTGGTGGCCGCAACAGAGAACTTCAAGCCGGATTATTTTTTGGGCGAGGGAGGTTTTGGAAAAGTTTATAAAGGTCATTTGCAGGATAGTGGCCAGGTAAGTGGAACTCGTTTCATATCATGTAATTTCTAGTAGTTATTAATATGATAAAATTAATTCTTAGTCGAAGTTGCTTCGATGTAGATAGTAGCTATAAAGCAACTGGACCGTAATGGATGTCAAGGGATTAGGGAATTTGTTGTTGAAGTGTTAACATTAAGTATGGCTGATCACCCTAATCTTGTTAAGTTAATTGGTTATTGTGCCGAGGGAGATCAGAGGCTGTTGGTCTATGAGTTCATGCTGCTAGGTTCATTGGAGGACCATTTACACGGTACGGCTCAATCTTGTTTCCCTTTTTTTTAATATCTTTTATATATATCCCTTTATTTTAACAAGACTCGGCAGGTTACTTGCTTTTCTTTATTTTTATAGACCTTCGACCCAATGAAGAACCACTTGATTGGAATACACGAATGAAGATAGCAGCTGGTGCAGCTAAAGGCCTGGAGTATCTGCATGACAAGATGAAACCGCCTGTCATATATCGGGATCTGAAATGCTCCAACATTTTGCTTGGGGAGGGATATCATCCCAAGTTGTCTGATTTTGGTTTGGCGAAAGTGGGTCCTTCTGGAGATCAAACGCACGTCTCCACCAGAGTGATGGGAACGTATGGATACTGTGCACCAGATTATGCAATGACTGGCCAACTGACATTCAAATCAGATATTTACAGCTTTGGGGTTGTCCTTTTGGAGATCATCACAGGCAGAAAAGCAATTGACGAAACAAGAGAAGGTGCCGCGAAAAATCTGGTTGCATGGGTAAGTTATTGCTTATTACTATTCTTTGCCTGTTGTTGATACGGTTCACAATTGAATAGCCGACATTTCTTGCTCTTGCTTCAGGGGGTTTCTTTTTCCTCAAAATATTCGGAAATGTTATACTGCCCATCTTATCTAGCTGCTTTTGATCTCGTGGTAGATCTAACAATGTCCGGAAGGCGAAATAAGATTCTTCTATAGTCAACCACAATTTTATTGGGAACAATTCTTAGTCTGCTCTTATTGTTGTATTAGCCTTTTTGGCTTCTTCAGATAATGAACCTGTCCTGCATAATAATTGGTTTTCTTAGATCAAATTTATTGCAATATCTCGTGGCCATTGATGAAGACTCCTTAATTGTTTTTGATCTTTAATAAGAAAGTGAAAATTATATCCATGCACTTTCAATTCTCTATAAATGTTCGTCTGTGTGGACATGCTCGAGAGGTGTGTAATATTATTTTGATAAGTTCTTATAGAAATTATTTGCAAAGGTTTATGTAAAATTCTCTTCAAGATATGTAATTTCCTATCTCGAATTGTTTCTAATAGTGTATTGGTTTCCTCCACCTAAGAAATGCTGCATTGTTGGATGATTTTATTATATTTATTTTCTGATTTTGAAGATCGTGTTTTGATTCATGTTTAATATATTACAGGACAAATTTGCATTTAAGAATGCATGAGCTATGCAGGAATCTTAGCCCGCTGAAAAGTACTTCTAACAGACTTATGATTACAACTTTCCGTTTTTGTTTGCAGGCCAGACCATTGTTCAAGGACCGAAAGAAATTCTACAAAATGGCAGATCCAGCACTCAATGGACAATATCCTGCGAGAGGCTTATACCAAGCCCTTGCAATCGCTGCTATGTGCGTCCAGGAGCAACCTAACATGCGGCCGCTCATTGCTGATGTCGTTACAGCATTGAATTACCTAGCCTCCCAATCATATGATCCTAAGGTCCATCAATCCCAAATTCCACAGAGCCCCTCTTCCCATATGTTTAAAGGAGACAACAAGCAAGAACCTTTTATTGGTGACTAATATACCTGTTTATCAGAATTTGTACCACACATGATAAGTGGTGCTGCTTCATACCATGATATTACTAATTACTACTGCAGAGATAATGTCTTTATGTGCACATATTCCTCCATAAATGACAGCTCAAGGTAATATTCTAATGCATGTTACTTTTCTTGTTACGACGATATGGAACATTCACTTTTTTAATCTTTCTTTAACCCGGCCACAAGAGAGGTAGGGTGCAGCTAAATGGGCGGGTGCGTTTGGGAGAGGAGCATGTACGAGAATTTTTTTTCATTTTTATTTTCGTTATTTATTTTTTTACTTTTACTGAATATAAAGATATAATCCTCTTCTTAGTAAAAATTGACTTTCTAAAGGAGGCTTGGTGTCACGGACCGCAGCTAATTACTAATTACTACTGCAGAGATAATGTCTTTATGTGCACATATTCCTCCATAAATGACAGCTCAAGGTAATATTCTAATGCATGTTACTTTTCTTGTTACGACGATATGGAACATTCACTTTTTTAATCTTTCTTTAAACCGGCCACAAGAGAGGTAGGGTGCAGCTAAATGGGCGGGTGCGTTAGGGAGAGGAGCATGGACGAGAATTTTTTTCATTTTTATTTTCGTTATTTAATTTTTTACTTTTACTGAATATAAAGATATAATCCTCTTCTTAGTAAAAATTGACTTTCTAAAGGAGGCTTGGACATGCACTTGTCCTTAGGTTGATCAAATATAATAAGTTTTTGGAGCAACTTGCTACTTATGCCATAGGTTTGGACTTCCTCTACAATTTTTCCATTTCCTATAGTACACTAATTGGTGTAAGTTTGTGATATACTTTTAATTTTTTAAAACAATCCAGAAGTTGGTTGAGTAGGTTGTCTGTACTATTTTAGCCATTTTTTAAATTTGAGAACTTTTTCTTCAGATATTGAGCATTAATATCACACGCACGCACGCACGAAAGACTCAATGTGCCCTTGAGTCGGTTCCAAGAATGTTGTAGCTTACTACTTAACGTGAGTTTTGCATGGACTTTATTCTAGAGTTACCTAACACAACCAATGCTCCCTGTGGTGTAACATTGCTTATCAAAGAAGTCTCCCTTTTTAAAACATTGCTTATTGAAGTCGAAATATAAGAATTGATCTATTATTACATGTAAATGTTTGTTGTTAATATGACAAGCTTCATNGTAACATTGCTTATCAAAGAAGTCTCCCTTTTTAAAACATTGCTTATTGAAGTCGAAATATAAGAATTGATCTATTATTACATGTAAATGTTTGTTGTTAATATGACAAGCTTCATTTATGGACTATCAGTCCATCGATTTTGTTAGTCTAGGTGAAGAAATTGGATGGACTTATTCGATTTAACAAAATTAGTTACGGTTACTTGATTGACATTAGAGTGAAATTTAGTCACATGAATGGAATTTATCATTTGGTTATGCTTAAAAGTTACTTTACTAGACTTACTTTCTCAAAAAAGTAATTTTGAAAATCATATTTGGCAAAATAAGTAATTTAAAAAGTTTGACCCAACTAAACATGGTCTTCTTAAGATAGATGTCTTTCATGGGCAAAGCTAAGAACTACATTGTTTCAAGAATGCGAGTATTCATAATTATTAATTGGTCACAAATTACAATTTTCATATGTCACAAATTATTTTACGATCACAATTTAAAAAATTTATATGTCACAATTTATCTATCGGTCACAAATCGAAAATTTTTAAACATCACAATTTATTCGTCGATCACAAATTTATCAAATTAATAAGTTACATATTATTCATTGGTTACAAAACACAAATTTTATATCACAAATTATTTTAACGTCACAATTCAAAAAATTTATAGGTCACAATTTATTTATCGATCACAAATAAAAAATTAATACTTTAGAATTTATTTATCGATCACAAATATTATAAATCGCAACTTATTAGATAGTCACAAATTATCAAATTATCGATCACAAATTAACAAATTTTTAGGTCACACATTATTTTTTGTCACAATTCATCTTTTTTATTAGTCGAATGTTGTTTATCGAAAATAATCTGTGACCACCACCAACGGTTGTGACTACAACCTCACCACTGCCACCAGCATGCTGGTAACCGAAATCCCATCGTCGAAACCACCACACCACTTTCAGAAAGCAAACCATCATTTAAAAATATCGACGACCACCACTACCCACCTACAACCATCGTCGCCACCACCATTAAAACTAAAACTACTGAACTTCCACTACCACTCCCATCCTACAACCCAAAAAAAATCCCCAATCCTTCATCATTGTCGCGGCCACCACCATCTCCATCACAGCTGCCACCACAACTACCATCTCCTCTATTTTCATCTCAACTACACCGCAACCACCAACCCCACTAAAAAATCCCCAAACAGCCACCGCCACCACGACCACCACAGTAACCACAATGACACACCACGACCACCACCAACTCACCAGCAACGTTAACATCACCACCGTCGCCACCACCACTCACCAAATCAGCAGCACCACAGCCACTACCAACCGCAAACACAACCAAAAAAATCTAGAGATAAAATGGCCGTTTGGGACCAGAATTTTGCAACTTCGGCCATCAGCGCCAACATCACAACCACCACCATCTTCTCCATTTACACCACACCCAACCACCACCTCACCACAGATCCACCGCCACGCTTACACTGCACACCACCACTAACACCATTTACACGGCCACACATCGCGGCAGAAAGAAAATGGAGAGGGAGAGGAGAGGAGAGAAAGCGCTACGACAATATAGGTGCGCGAATGCCGCGACGCCGTGCGAGGCACCATTGGTCGTCGGAGCAGGCTTTCTTTTACCTGTTGACGTCGAAGCCGCTGACTAAAGAGAGAGAAGATTGGGTAATGATTTGAGATTTTTAGGGTTTGGAAAGTATTAAAAATTTGAATTAATATCTGATTTTTGTATAAATAAATTTTATATTTGATTTTTGAAATTGAATTTTTAAAATTCTGGTTTTATGTAATTTTCTCATTTTGAAAACTCGACAATTCTAGTGGGTTTATAATGGTTAAAGTTGCATGGTAATTAAATGAGTCATTCGGACCTGACTGATTCGTCAATTCCCATATCAAACCAACCTATCGTTCTTGGGTTTATAACACTAGCTTTATTTTAAAGTTTTCAATGTCACGCGCTTGTAACTTTTATTGTCGAAAAATCAAAGTTTTGATTCTTTTGAAGACAAACATAAATCATAGGATTTACTCCATGTTTTGTAGAGATTCTTTGTAGTGGAAATTGTAGAGAGACGGATTTTTAAAATTGCATTTCAAATATCAAGTTTAAGGTTTGCTTACTAAAAAATCAGGTCATAATTCATTTTTAAATATAATAATAATATTATTAAAAATTCTCTTTTTATCTACTTTATTTCTTCTCTCTATCTATCTTCTTTCTCTCTCTAAATATAACAATCCGACAGAATCAATTTAGGGTCACTATACACATTCCGACAGAATCGGTGACATGAGTGTTTTTTGCATAAAACGTTTGAAATATGGGAATTTTCTGCGATTTCCAACAGGTGGGAGGGGGGGTATATCGCAAATTGAAACGCTGCAATTAATCTTTAAATATATCATACATAAATAAAAGAGGGAGTTTGGTGGTACTGTTCATAAGTCGAGTCGAGCCAAATGACTTTATGGCTCGGCTCGAATAGGCTAAGCCGGTTTTTTTTTTTTTAAATGTTTGATTCAGTAATTCTTTTAAGAGGAAAATGGTTCTATGGTTCGGTTCGGCTCGGTCAAGCCTTTTTTTTAACGTTTGATTCAATATTTTAAGTTACAAATATTCGTTCTAAGCGATTTAAAATTTGTTGGAAATGTTGAATTGCCACCATGATAAATATATGATCAATAATTTTAAATATCAAAATAATTTTACATTAATTGTGAAACGTAAAGTCGTGATTGTTTATATTTTTTTCAATCTCAACCTCATTCCAATATCTTTTTTTCGAACTTTATGATTCGGCTAAACTGTTTTTTTTTAACGTTTAATTCAATATTTTAAGTTATAAATATATGATCGATAAATTTTAAATATCAAAATAATTTTACATTACTTGTGAAACGTAAAGCCGTGATTGTTTATATTTC
>CAIGRN010157238.1:0-15254 GCA_903798345.1 Fraxinus anomala
TTGACAACCATTATTGTAGAAAAAAGAGTTTTGAATAGTGAATTTAAGGAGAATGTGGTTAAAAAGTAGAGAAAATTTTTTGATATACGTATTACGTGAATTTGTGATTGAAAATATTCAGTAACAAACCATAAAAAAGAAAAAAAAGAGTAATGAATATCGAAACGGACACTTGTTAATTTCAGTAAAACGGAAATAAAGAGGCTATCTTCGAACTCAGAATTGAACTCTTGATCCATTAACTACTAATAAATATTAATTACAAAAATAATACAATTAATAAATAAATAAAAGCAATAAATATCCTTGCAAATTTGATAAAAAGTAAAAATAAAAAATTTAATCACCTTATAAAATACACAATACTTTCAAATACAACTTACATTTTTCGTGAAATAAATACAAAACGAGTAGTAACTATTTTTAATCCAATAAAAAATTAAAATTTACACTTCCTCTGCTATAATTATTATTGCGTTTAAAATTAACACAAACAATCGCATTTATCAGAGCCTAAAACCCACTATCCATTCTTCTGTTTTTTCATTTACCACAAGGTACGATTGCTTTTTGCGCGCTTATTTTATTTATTTATCGTTTTCTTTCTCACTTTAATGATTGATATAATAATTGATTATATTTCTTGTTTCATTTTTGTATTTAATTTGTTGTTTTTGCTATAACTGAATTCGACCAAGGAATCATCTCGTCTATGTTGAATTGCAGGATGTATTTTAACTAGTTTGTGTTGTACAGTTTTATTAATATGGTCAATAGGATTCTGAGCGTGGATGTAAAAGATGTGTAACTCACTACTAAACAGTTTGGTTTAGAAAGTAATGCCCGTGGTGCAAGATCCTTTTTTTTGTTTTTCAATTGTATGAGTAAGCAAATAGACTATTAAGGGACAAGAAAGAGAGATTATTAATATTCACCAAAAATAAAGTTAGCTCAAGGGGGACAGAATGAGGATATCTTGGTAGTGTTATGGTGTAGAGTTTGATTTGAATTATTAATGAATACTAAGAAAATGCAGATAAACATTCATTGATGAAACGGGTAAAGGTCATCATCTTCCCTACATACTGCCTTTTTGGCAACTGATCCCTATTCTCCAAGTTCTCGGGATTATTCGTAACTGTCTCGTCAAATTTTGCCATAGAATCTATGAACCTGAAACAAATGCTACTCCACGGTTAATGCTTCCTGACTTGAAACTGAAATCTTTAACTGTTTAAGGAAGCCACCAAACTATATGGCGAAGTTTGGGCTGCCGATAAATAGTTAAGGGTTGGCTTAGAACTGAACAGATGGGCGGGATTGAAGACAATCGTGGTAAAGAGCAGACTCGTTAGTGCGAGGCAGCTGCTTCATAGATTGATTTGACCAACCTCATCCTTGAATAATTTAGCCTATTTTCTGGTTGCCATTGAGCATGTCTTAGCCATGAGCTCATTCTGCAGAAGTTTTGTTTCTTCACTTACATCCCTGCTCAGAGTTATCTGCTATAAAGTCATTGCGGTCAATTGCCAGATTACTCAACCATGTTGAACTCTTCTATCTCTATGCAGGATCCATTCTCACCTCCTCTTTACTTTCATTCTCCTTATCTGACCAGTATCCTATCTTGTCCCGAACAAGAAGTTGGTAAGATTATTTTCTTTGCTCTCACATTATAGGTCTTGAAAGAAAGAAAAATATTTTACATCCGTGATGATTTTCTTTATTTTATATTTGCCTCAAATCTTATTTTCCAAAGTTTGGGCTAATCACTGTTTAAAGCTCTAACAAAGATAATCAATCTTGTTAATTAAATAAGTAATCAACCTCATACTATACATCCCAAGCTCACTTGAGGGTGGTAATGGATAATTGTAATAAACTATAACAAAACACGCAATGAACAACATAGGTTTCCTTAGGTGATGATTGAGCGTGTGCATGGGGGCGGGCAATGGTGGTTTAATAAAGGAATGTATGGTGAGATGGTGTGGTGATTGCTGGTGGGAACCTATGTCATTTTAGGCTCGATTAGCAGTCATAGGACTTATCTGACATAAGGACATACATTAATGACATTCGGTCAGGGTTAAAGACTGAAGCAATCTCAAAGGCAATTACATTAATCAGGTACGTTTATTACTCCTGAATAAGATTGTAGCAATCTGAAAGGGTATTACATTAATCAGGCCCACATTTATTACTCCTAAATAAGATTCTTTTCCTCGAAGAAAGTTATTTATGATTACAAGATAACGCACACAAACAGCTACTCACATTCCAATCACATCCACAGGCTCAGCTCTAAAATGAATAGGATTCTCTAGGATCAGTTTCATTTATGATGACAACTAAGCACACCCACCCACCCACTCACTCACACGCACAAACACCGCTCCCAAGAAACTTCTCTTTTGGACGGAGTTTTCTATGACGACAGCACGATACACACGTGTCCATTCACATTGACATGCACAAAGACACATCTCAGCTAAGTTCAAATTAGAACACTCATCTACAGCACACCTCACACACTTCCACAAAGCGCCTTCAAGATATACACAACACATACATAGAGCAATCAAGAATAAGAGAAAATGGTGCCTGAAGAGATAAAGAAACAGATCATGCTCGACCTGTTTGGTTACCAGTCAGATGAAAATGAGGAGGAGCCCAATCCCCAACCTATCTTTGCAAGTGTATAGATATTGATTTACATTTTTTTTTTTCATGTCCAAATAAACTTTGCTAACTCAGATCTAGTTATGCCAGTTTTTCAAAAAATCCCAAAATTTTTAGTTTTTCCCTTTCTAAGAACTCCAAATTTGTCCTATCAATTTGCTTTGTGCATGCATGCACGTGTGTGCATCGGAGGAGTTTTGTGTTGAAGCGAAAATATATCATTTGTTTATTTTTTGGCTGTTAAAGTTGATCTAAATCAGGAATTCACTGCATAACTTTGAAGAGTATTTATGATTTATTATGTGATAATTTTGTATTTTAATAATTTTTTGACATTGTTTTGGTTTGCTGTGTGGCTTATGCCTCAAATGCCTCGAGATGTACACATTGCCTCACAAAGGAAAATTACCTCAGTATATGATTACACCTTTTTAAATATTTCTTATCCCTAATTTTTTTTATAGAATCTAACCATGAATATCTTTGTACATGGTTCTTTAAAATATGTATGTTTGCATGTGTTTATGTTTAAAAAATTTCCTTTATTTTAACTTTGTAAAAATTTTAGAGTTGAATGCTATAAAAGCGTCTGCATTGTGCATATGCCGTTTCGAGCTTAGGCTTAAAAATGATTTTATTAAGTATTAATAAATATCATATATTGTTTTAATATAAATCCAATGAATTCCTAACCTTAAATTTTCATAATTTTTATTGAGAGATGTAATGCAGCCACAAGTGTTGCAATTGCTTCATCATAGTCCATGGCATACATGATTACGCTACGAGTCGCAATAACAAAAAACTTGAAGTGGCTGCTCTGTAAGACTAGAGATAAACCTAAGATGGTCTCAAATGATATCCTAACAAAATAATGCACATGGATAACAAAATACTTTTGCAAAAAGGATAAGATAGGATTAAAAAAGTGAGTGTATTGGGGAAGTGAAATGGAAGAAACAGAAAATTTTCATATCCTCGTACCATAATGGAAAAAGTATGTCAAATTCCTGTATAGAAGGATCTATGACTTAATCATTTATGTGACTAGGTTATAATTATCCAATCTGCTATTATTTGTTGTGTTTATAGTGAAATCTACCCGTACGCCATTTTAACCCTATTGTTAGTTGCGTTAACCTGCGAATTGGCACTTAAGTTTATCAGAGTGGAAGGTAGCCGATTGTTGTGCAGATGTGATGTTTAACATCGCTGCATATGATGAAGCATCACGTACTGAAGCCTATCTAATCATGCATGCATGGATTGAGATATTACATTTATCAACTAGGTTAGGTTACATAATAACTGAATTAGATTAAATTGCTTCTTTGCATGTGATAAATTATGACGTACTCCGGACAAAGCCATGCATGCATGGAGTAAGATATCATGGTTATCTACTCGGTTAGTAATAACTGAATTAGATCAAATTGCTTCTTTGCTAAGGATGAAGCTCACATACTGGATCCTGTCTGGTCACCAAGCTTTAGCATAATTTTTGTCTGTTTCCTTGAATTGCTATAAAAGGTCAGTAAGTGGCAATAGGTTTAGGAATTTCTCTTGCGGAAACCTAGAGTTTTGCTCTTTATAATGTAAGTTAGGCTAGATTGTTGGATTTCATGGTTGCCTGCTTCAAGCAGAGCACATTACATAATATGACCTATGAATTTGAATCACATTATTTTCTCATTGCCATTTTCGAACTTATAAATGGTATGACCATTTTCGTTTCAGAATGAAGAAGATGGAGTGCCCGAACCTGAAGTCGAAGGCAAGGCAGGACAGGAAAGTGAGGACGAGCCAGATGCTGTTGATCATATTCATGCAGAGAGCAGGGAGAAAATTCAGTGTTCGCAAGAAATTTGTATTCACGATCAAAGTGGAGGAAGGTACTGTGAGATGGCATCTTACGGCTCCTGCAAAACACCTTCTGTTCTTGCATTTTTGTCGTCTTCTACTTCTCGAGGGGTTGATTCGACTCTTTTCTGGCCTCAGAAATAGTGATAGTTTATTGAAACATATTTTCTATTGAGGAAACATATATGGCTTGAGAGATACTTGATAAGAAAAGGATAGGAGAATATAAAGCCCACAATGAAAACTTCATTTCTTGCTGGTTCATGTTGATTGTCCATTGATTTGCATGCAATACCAAATTCTTATTTCCTCTAAGTGAGTTAGCTTTTATTGTCTGTTCCCCAGCATTTGTTAACACTACCAAATTCTTACGTTAAGATTCCTTTTTGGTACTAAAATCTATGCCTAATTCATATCTAACACTCAAATGTATTTAATTCTACAGACTGCTAGCATTGAAAGACTGATAAATAGTGAGACAATTTAGTCCTTTGATTGCTAAATCTACATTCGTCATTATATCATTTCATACATTATATCTTTCCAGTTATTGATTTGAATTGTGATCGTTTTTCCCCATGCCGTAAATCACTTGGCAGCACAAAAGATGATAAGCAGCGACGTCTAGCTGCTGTATTTCATGATATTTTCGGGGACTCTGATAATGAAGAGCATGACAGCATAAAAGATGATAAGCAACGTGGCATTCGTGATATTTTTGAGGACTCTGATAATGAAGAAAATGGCGGCACAAAAGATGATAAGCAACATTCAGCTGCTGTAAATTGCGATATTTTTGAGGACTCTGATAACGAAGAACATGACAGCACAAAATACGTAAGCATCATTTAGCCATTGTAACTCATGATATTTTTGGGGACTATGATAAAGAAGAACAAGCAGACCTTATAGCTCAGAATCGGAATGATGACAATGTAAATGTTTGTTTAAGAAGTTAAAATAGCTTATTTCTTTTGGATTATGTGATTTCATTGTCACATTTTGCATGTAATGCAAACTATAATTAAATATTTGCTTGTAACGCAGAGATGTCGCTTGGACAAGGGAAAATATGTGAAAGAACGGAGGCCTGAAGTTAGGGTACCCGATGAAGATGTGCGGTACGAATATGACCAAGTATATGCAGATGCTGAACGAAAGGAAAAGACCACTGCCCCTTCGCCGGTGTTAGAGATTCCTCAGATTTATCCCTTGGCTGATCCAGATAAGGTTTGTCTCGTGTCTTTTTTCTAGAGCTGTAAATCTTTGGCATAAACGTTCTTTTTTGTCCCTTGAATCTTGATTTAAACTTGTATGTAAGCCTCAGTTCTGCAAATTTACTAATCATTTGTAAATTGGTCAAACTTCATTTTCTACCACATAATGAGCCCGCAAATACTATCCTCTTATCCACCACTCATTTTATGGTCGCTGGTTCTCGGATACAATCACTCTTTAATTTTTCGAAAGTTTTGTATGACCTTTTCTTCACAGTTTATTGTTTATTATCAGTGTATTTCCATACTTCTTTTAATTTTTAAATTATGTTATAGATTTAATTGAGACTTATGCCTTGAAGTGCATTGAGGCTTACACCTGACTCACCGAACCTTTTTAACGCATAAGAGAAAAATAACTGTAACAGAGAGAGAATTGAATTGAATTTTCCTTTTTGTCAATTTCTGATGTCATCACTATTTTGTTTATGAGGGAATAGGTTTTTGGTAGCTTTTAAATTTTTTCGAAAAACTTTTTTGCAAGTTTTTAGCAGGTCTCATAACTATTTAATAATTTTGATCTTTAAACAATCTTTTTTTAGTTGGATTAAAGGTTCATTATCAATTTCATGAATTCACATTCATCTTCTTATCCATGTGCCCTTCTATCTGTCTTGTCTCTCCCATTCAACATCATCAGATTTTCAACTATGCACTGCCAAAATATGAGCGTTCATGTGGTCCACCTCCTGATGACTCTCAAAACAAATGCCAAGAAGCAAAAAGCTGCTTACCGACGAAAATGCTAGAGATATCGGGTTGCAACATTATTGAGAAATGTTTATATACTGTTAGAATATTATACATTGTAAATAATAAACTTGTGTACCTATTACAAAGTAGAAGAACTTATTTATAGGGCTACAAGTAGCTCTAAAAGGAAACATTGTGTAAAATCACACAATCAACTATTAAAGAAAACAATCCACCACAATTGAGAAAATATTATGGAGAATAATCTTTATAATCTTTCCATATCTTTAACGTATACATAGCATGTCATGTCCCGTTTTGATTAGGATCTTGATTTTGTTTGTTTGTATTTGTTTTCTTATTTTGGGTTGGGTAGGCGGCGTCGAGGGGGTGGAGACTGCTTCGGATAGATTAATGGATTCATTTACTCTTTGGTATAATATATACCAATTTCTTATTGACGTGGTGCAAATAAATACAATTTTCTCTCTGTGTGTGTGAGAGAGAGTGAGAGAGGGGATCCTTCGCACACGGCCATAGAGGAAAGACATTAGTGTGTATCCTTTTAGGATCTCTCGCTCTGCGTTGAGGAGCTGGAATGTGGAAAAAAATGCAAATAATCAAATACAGAGAGATTGATAGAGATTTTTTTGGGTGATTTTCCTTTATAAACATAAAATGCTAACGAACAATTTGTGGAAGGGGATCTAAGTAAAATGGGAAATATATTATTTTGTTAGCACAAAATGTAGAGATGTTCAATTTGGGGTGGCACTAGTATGGTATCCAGCATCTGCGTGCAATTCTACCCCTTGTATATCAGGTGTACTTATAAATTTTACTGTGACTCAAGAAATTTTTTGAGAGGATTTTAATGAAGGAATGAAATTTTTTAATGCAAATCGCTACGGGTTAAGATAAAATAAATTGATATCATTTAGACTATAGCTGGATTCAAGAACCACTTTATAATCCAAGTGTATTTTTTTGCATGTGTTTTAACATATTCAGAAATTTATTGTTTATATTCATTGTTGCAGATGTATATGCTCAAACTCTCCAACTTAGTGGCCATTGATCCCAAACCATTTGATCCAAGCACATATGTTGAACAGGACTTTTTTGGGACAGACAATTCTGGACGTAAAAGGCATATCCCTCTCCAAAATATCGTTCGCTGGAGGACTGTCAAAAAACCTGATGGCAGAACATCTGTACGTTAATTTGTGGATTTTAAGTACCAATTTAACACATAACGACATGACCATGAATATCTACTCAACTCTTCATTTTCCTTTTGCTTTGTGTTCAATTGGCATAGAAGTACAGATGGATTGACTCACGAAGGCATTTAGATATTATGCTATATCAATGTATAGAAAAAAATTCATTTATATATATTAGAAGCATGGCTTGGTCCACTCTTTGCCCTGAGTCATAAAAATCACCCCTTAAGATTAGGACTTGATTACGGATTCTCCAATAACAACCACAAGTTTGTGGTTTGACAAACATGGTATGATCTTAATAGCAGCCGTCATTTCACTGTTATGGTGGTGGTGGAGACGTATTGGTGAGAAGGTATTTGGATGATATGTACACCCCCACCCCCTCCCAACACACGCGCGTGCTCCTGTAGGCGAGGATCTCTATTTTTCTTTATCAGTGATAATAGCCAGCCAAATTGGTCAACATTTAACAATGGGGAGAAAAGTACTTAATGGAGAGAAAAAGAAAAGAAGTATAGGAAATGGCTCGTCGATATAAAATTTGTTTAGTTTACTAATTTAGAGTTAGTACTAAACTACATGCCTATATTTAAGTCTAGCTAACTCCCATCAACCTACGGTTGGGGCATCCTAACCCCCGTCAACGTTTCTGAAAACTTACTGAGGTTGTGTTGATATCTTCCCTTAAAAAAAAAATTCTGTTCAGTTGTTAGACTGTGACCTAATCGGACATGAGAACCTGGATGGAAATGTTCCTCTTAAGTATAACTGAAGTATTACTACTACTAATAAAGAAGGAAGCGTAGCCCCAGGAATGGTTTAACCGCTTAAGCGAGAGGTATAATGGATTGATGCTCTGTCACCCACACGAGTATGATGCCCTTGAACCTCAATTTGATTGAAATCCTAAAAGTTATGTTAAAGACTTGTGTTTACAACCCCATCTGTCCGAAAATGAAACTGTAACTGGCCTCATGCATGACCCCCAACCTGGACCCCTTCTACACTCTTGTTTCCAACCTTTTCTCCTGCTTTTAAACCCTCAAGATTCCATCTTTAGATGCATTTGGTCCTTAAGGTTTCATCTGAAACCACCGTTAAACTGGTGTGAAAAGACGAATTTTAGATAAACAAAAAGCTACAAGGAAAGAAGGAATATTCTTTGCCAACCCTTCAGCCTCCCAATATCCCAGCAGCAAACCTCTCGCGTCACCAAACACCCACCTACCCGTCCCCCCAACCTTCAGCCTCGATTCCCGCAGCCCTCCCATTCGGCAACACTCCATTATTGGAATAGAGGACATGAAGTTCTGGTTCTTCACTAAGGAGCGGGTTTTTCCATCTATCTTGTGGCAAATGCAAGTGTCTCATCAGTGTCAAATGACGACTGAATATATTGGAATATTTTGTGGAAGAAAGGGAACAAAACCAGTTGAAAGTCCCATGATCATTATGGGAATTAAGTGAACCAATTGCAGGGCCATCTTGAATGGCTTCAAGTTGATTGCCCTGGACACGGTGATTTCAGTGGAGATGGGACTGCGAGGGATTCTGTTTAGGAGGTGTAGAGAGGCCTGGTGTTGCAGGTGGAGGCCTGGTGGTATGCATTGCAGTGGAAGTGGGATGAGGGTGAAGTCTTGATGAAGTCGATGATGTTTTTCTTTTCCCCTTTTCCACTTTTACACAGTCTATTTTTCAAGCTTGAGGCCAAATTTGTCTATTCATGCCAGTTATGTAAACTGTCGCTAGGGACTAAATGTGCCTAAAAATGGAAGTTTGGGGGTTTCAGAAAAAGATTGGGGACATGTGGGATCAAAGATTGGGGACCATGCATGCAATTTAGCAATTGAGAAACAAAAGGATCGACTTAGAACAACAGTTACTATAATAAAATCTTGAGAAAGTATTGAATTTGATCATTAGAAGAAATAACATCCAGTATTTGGTATTTTTTAGTAATGTTGAGATAATAGGTGTTACCCAAGGTCTAGAATATTTTAGTTTGGCTCCATTTGTAATTAAAGTGATTAATTTTGGAATACCTTGACATTACATTATCAATTTTATCCATTACCACTGGTGATTTTGATTTCATGGTTACTTTTATTTTGACTGTTAAACCTAGTACCTCTAGTTTTATTCTCACACCGATAGAATTTTCAAAATTAGTTGGTCCTCATAGATTGCCTGATTGGACTGTGTTTGATGCATTTTCTTCAACTATTACAAAATAATTCTGCACGTGCAGGTTGAGAGCAATGCACGATTGGTGACATGGGAAGATGGAAGCTTACAATTGTTAATTGGAGAACAAGCGTTTATGGTGACTGAGCTAGACACAAGGGAAAATCAGGCGCACCTTTTCCTGAGACATAAAAATGTACCCCATAAAGCCTTCACTAGCACATGCGTTAAATTTTTGGTGTCGATAAGGCTTTGACTCCTTCAAATAGATGTGATAGTCATAATGATCGTATACGAAATAACTTGGATGATTGTGTTTCTATCAACTGTAATATTCATTATCTTAACTTTGAAATTTGTTTACTATGCAAAAATTGCAGGGCATTCTCCAATCACAAGGGAGAATCTCAAAAAAACTGCAGTTTCTGCCGTCATCTGATTCTCAATTCTCTGCTATTTTTGATGCAACAAGAAATAAAAATGTCAAAGTAAAAAGTTGCACTGCTGACGTCATCTCTCAATGGGAGTTGGAAAACAAAAAGAAGGTAAAAAAAAAAAAACTAATTAGCCACGAAGTTGGTACACTAAGTACACTTATGTGAATATTCATATCGACTTGTTTTGATGACTTAATAGATGGAGAAGCAGACAAATCGACCTAATAAAGGATTTGGTCAGAAGGGCAAAAGGATTCACAAATGTGCACAAATTGTCAACCGGGAACATCAAGCGCCACCAGGTTTGCAGAAGGATCTAATGGTGAGGTCTTGTTCTGTCTCATTTTTCTTTGCTTAAAAATGTCGGGAAGTAAGCCAATAATCCGGAGACAAATTCATGTTTTATTTTGGTCACGAGTATTCAACTATAAATTATGGTTAACTTTTATTTGTCAACGTCTCCTAAAATATAAATAAGTAAATAAATGATAGAAAGGAAATTGACTATTTGTTTTTCCATTATTAATCTTGTTTTTTATATGAAAATAATTATAGTTTTGTCAATTTTATTTCAATCAAGATAATGAACAAGATTTTCATGAACAACAGTCTGCTGCACAGCACTTCAATGAAAACAGAGAGAATGAAGCTGGAGCGTTGGTCTTCACATTTAATGAAAAAAAGGTGAGTCATTTATGTTACATACCCCCTAACCCAATGGGGGCACTTTTCAGATTCTGTATGTTAAAATATAACCTTGTTGTTTCATTGGAACATCTACTGAATTCTCATCTCAGGGACCAAAAAGTCCTCTGAAATTAGCGTTGCCAGATGCCAAATCATCTCAAGGTCCAGTAGACTTGCTTGGAAGTCAGAAAATGGTGGATAGGATAAGTAAGAGGAAAAATTATGGTTGTTTGTCATCACATAGAAGGTCTAAGGAGACAAAGCAGAAATGAGGAAGAGACTTGTGAAGATTCAGAAGTGGAGGCTGAGGTAAGCAATGATTTTTCTAAATAATGCATGTAAGAGGACAAAGAAATGTTCCAGAAAGTTCTTCTCTACATTTCCTTTCAGTCTCTTACAAATTATTGATTTATCTTGTTGTCACAGAGTTTTTCTGAGCAAAACTCTAAAACATTCACTGTTCTAGTGTTTACTATGCTTCTTTATTTCTATGTGAAGATTGTTGCTGAAGTAGGTTTTCTTTTTATTTAACAGGTTCGTTTATGGCTCTATGAATGTGGCTGTCTTCTCATTTTGAACAATAGAATTTTGCTCTTTGATGGCATCACCTGAATACTGCGTCATTTACACAACAGAATGTACTTTAAACTGCAAATCAGTAAAAATGCATTTCAAACCTGAACTTAACCAGGAACGAGCAATAGGAAAAGTTGTTTGTGATGCCTAAAAATGTTGGTAGCTATTTTCTTACAAATTGCCGTTGATGAGCCTAGTCCTGGTGGGAGGCCATTAGGAAATAAATGGCAATCCACCCAGAGTGGGCATAAATTGCCCGTGCAGATTTTGTGCCTTTATTCTCCAAGAAGTACTGTGAGTGTTTTTTTTTTACATAAATTTTAAGATTGCTTCTTGACATAGCTTCTTCCACGATAATGCTGTAGTTGTTTTCTTGATGTCTTGATGATGAATTTGCCTCTCTTTTCTTAAAAGCATCCGCAGACTTTCTTATTTTTTGATTTATTGTTCACCAGATGCAGAAGGTTGAGGAATCTGGGAAAGGGTTGAAGCAGAGGCACATTACTATTTTCCTAGGAAAACTATGATCCGCCGTTGAATGGCAGTTGTTTATGATAGAGGATGACGAATAAGATCTCGTCTAGAAATCTGTATGTACAAGCATTGACCTATGCTTTCTGTGTGATGTGTTGCAGATATGTGTGACTTGACGTCTTTTAAACATGTACTTCATGTTTGTAGTTCAATTTTTGAGTATTTCTCTTTTCTAAGTTACATGGTCAAAATTTGGCTGTTATTTTCTTTGCACAAGTTTTGCACGAAGATAAAATTGTAATAGAATCATTTATTTATTTATTTTTGCACAAGTTTTGCACATACAATCATTTTTGTATTACTTTAGTTTTTGCACAAGGCACAAGTTTTGCACGAGGAACACACAAGTTTTTGGCTGTTATTTTATTCTCTCGTAAGAGCATCTTCAGTAGGCTCGTAATTAACCCTTTATTTTTTATTTATCAAAGAGTCAAATCTCTTTTAGAGGTATTCAATACACTCTTTATCATCAAAATTAAAGAGAGTGAATTTGAATTTCCAAATGTAGAGAGTCGAATTCATTCTTTATACAATGATTTATTTATTATTGTAGAATTTTCTATTAATTTCTTTCGTGTTTACAAATTAAAGGAGAGGAAAGTGATAAAATAAAAACGAGGAAAATTGTGAACAATAATTACTTGTGTGAAATAGCAAAATAATGAATAAATTATAAAATCACTACTGCATATATGCTCTCAAGTGTTTTTAGTAATTCAACTTAAGAGCAACGAATCTGGTCTCATCTAGGCACGGAAGTCTGTGTGCCACTATATTTTTCACTGTGATGCATCGATACTCCTATATAGATTATATGCATGTCATCAAATTATTCCTTTAAAAATCCTATTTTTATTGATGATACAGGAGACTTCTGGGTTGTATAGTACAATTTTGTTACCTGAGTAGCGAAAGACAAAACTCAGGAAATGATGTATTTGCATTACAAAATAATGATATAAGCTATTAATTGGAAAAAAAATGAAAATATAGAATTAAACATAGACAGGAAGAAAAACCAAAAATGAACTTTCTCGTAGCATTTGCCTTTCAGTACTGGAAACAAAATTGATAATCAAGCGCATAACATTCCATTGCCATTTGATTATTGTCATTTCAGAAATCACATGTACATCTCAAACCACTTTAGTTTCAGTATCACCACAAGAGAGGGTTAAATAACAAGTCTGATGTACTAAAATATCGAAACTACTTGATTCCCTTGCACATACAATTCCTTTAATATATCAAGAAAGCCATTGAATGTGCATTTTAAAAGATGTTACACCATTAAGCATTCTCGTTTGCCTGTTTACGAGCTTCTTCTCGCATTGTTGCTTTTACGTAGATCTCATAGCAACACCCTGGTAACAAGAAACATAAAAAACAGAGGGTAAAAACAAGTTTGCCATAATGCAAATTTATATTTGAAGTTTATTCACGTTCTATGCAAATTCTCAATCGCACATAGTAAAATGGAATTTTGAGTGACAATACTGAAATAGCATTTCCCAAACATATCAGAATATAGGGATTACAAGTGATGCCCGAACAATCTGTATACTACACACGAAAGTGATGTAAAGCATAAAAGCATCTGAGTTTCAACCCATCAGTGGCACCGCAGCAGTACACATTCATATACTTTCAACATTGTGAATACTAAGTTGACAATCAATTTCTTTAGTTCAATCCAAACATTTCGATAAATTCTAAAAGCACTTAAACGTGTTTTCCTTCTTTCCCCTCAAAGAACATGTAAAATAATCCAATGCAAACAGGGACTTAAGTAAGCACAAACAGCAAGTTATCCATAATTTGCAAACGTTGCATCAAATTTCAAGTCATGGAACTTTTATTCCAAAATCAAACTTTGCTAGGAGAAAAGAAGTTGACTTGAAACAATATTATAGCACACTCAGTACATGTTCTCGAGGATTAGCATACCAGCTACAACTAAGATGGTCAGAGCATCTCCGACTATTTTGAGGCGCCGCACGCTTTTCTTGTGCGATTTGAAGCGTTTTAATGCTGGGTCCTCTGCCAAGAGCTGAAACAATGAGATTCTTTCAAATTAATGCACAAAACTACAATAAGACGAGAATTACTTGTTGAAAGGTGAGAAAAGGGACCAACACACACACACACACACACACACTGCCAAAAAGAGAGAGAAATAGAGAACTAAAAGAATCGTTACATATGGTTCCATTATGCATTAATACAGAATAAAGTTTGGGAGAAAATATTTTCTGCAAACATAATCGCAGCGATGCCGTAGGGAAAGGTATCAGAATAAAGCATCCAGCCAACATTCTTCTAACCCCCAGGGCCCAGCAAAGGACATATAAAATTCCACTGTCCACGTGTTTCCAATTTATAAGAATGGTGCAGTTATCATGATCCGAGATTCTCTAATGAGGTTTTAACATTCGCACACACACTAAATATGGAATAAAAAGGCTGTGGTTTGTAGACGAGAAAGCAACCTCTTTCCATATATCTTGAGCCAACAAATGAGTAAATCTTCGGCTCTAGTCAACTGTAAAGATGAGTAACTACGCTTGGCTTAGCAAAAAATCAGTTTTTTAGTAGATTTTGATAAAAGTTGATCAAACATGTGGTTGAAAAGTTGATAAAGCTGTGAGTCCCATGAAATGTGTGATTAAAATTAATTATTGATTTTGAATTAGATTTATAGCAACTTTTTTAGCTAAACCAAACAGGGGCTAAGTGAAAATATGATGGAAGATGAAAAATGATGAACATGTGGTGGCCATTAAGTATCAGCTTAGCAGAACTATGTCACCAGCATCTGGTTATGCAATGTTAAACAACTCATTAGATGTCAAAGGGCCAAGAAAAGATTCTAAATGCAGATACTTAAACTATGATACGAGACAGATTCTTAGATTTGTGAGGAAAAAGATATACAAAGAAGCTTAGGACCAGTCCTCAGGATGTGTCCTGTAAAAACAATTAGTCAAAAAGACGTAAGAATGATAAGAACGGAAACTAATTTACTGAAACCCAATTAGCTACCCAAGTAAACAGAAGAAAAATATTCAAACTATCTCGATTCCATGTTTCTAGCG
>CAIGRN010157246.1:0-10854 GCA_903798345.1 Fraxinus anomala
TAATGATCGCAATATTAAATATAGGTATCTTTACACGTTATACTAATATACCAAATTTTATTATATTGTCTAAATCTTAAACTCACCTCTCGACTCGTAAAAGATTCACAAAATCATCAAATTAGTGATCAAGTACTTCAATTCATTAAACTCATAGCAAAACCAACACATGTACGATAAAATAACATGAATCTTAAATAAAAAAGACAAAGAGTTTCAATTAGAATACATCGTTCGCCCTAATATAAAATTTAGCTATTCATAATGATGGAAGAAGAAAAACAAGAATTTGTTATTGAATATATCACCGGGTTTTGAATAAGGATGTAGAAAAAGTAATCATTCTTAAACCAAATTCTTCTTCATATTCCAAACTTGAAAACTTGAATTCCTTAATATTTTCCTTCTTTGAATTGTGTTATTTAATCTCTAGTTGTATTCTTATTTTCTCAATGTGTTGAACATCTCAATTGTGTGAAACTCTTGTATTTATACTCCTCCCCACGTTTGTGTCCAATGCATGGTTTTTATGGGTTTCAAAATAGACAAAAAAACATGCCCTACATGCACTCAGGAGGCGCCTCGGTGCCATGGGAGTGGTGCCGCGGCGCCGCGAAGACAGAGTGGTGGTGCTTCAACACCAGGATGGTGGAGAAAAACTGAACTACACTTCCTTTCGTATTTTTATTATAACATTCTCTCCGGATATCCAATTGAGATGAATTAAATTGGGCTGTAAAGATAACTCAAAGGGCTACAATTATACTGGAAATAGCTATTTTCCAATTCGAACATTTACTAGGCCAGGTCTCAATCTCCGACTGAAAATCTGGAACATCCTTGTGCGGTTGAAAAATAATTTGTGAAAATATTTTGATTATATTTCACTCCTTTTTACTTCTAATTGCATCCATTAGACCCATAGAATTCTCAAATATTCATCGTGAGATTCGGCAAAACTTTTGAGTATTTACACTTTAGTCCCCAAACTTTGGATCTTATCATTTTTCGCCAATTTTCACCTCTTTCTTTCAAATCCACTTCCATTCACCGAGTTTCACCTAATAACACATTATATAATAAATTAAGCTAAAATTCCATTAAAAAAACTACGAAATGTCAATATTTTAGAGATCGAATAAGTGTATAAAATACACTTATCAATGGGTAATACTTTGTTCAAGCTGTGATAACAAAACCCCTTTGTTTTCAAATTAGGCAAATGTATGTTTTGTGTTAAAATTTGGATGTAACACAAATTCTTTGTTGAAGATAATTGGAAATTTTAATTAAAGTGCACATTAAGAAGAATTTTATTCGGAATGCTGTTGTTGAATTCTATTCAAGTTTATTTGGCGAATTTTAGTTGAAGTTTTATTTGGAAACCCAATTGGGAGTTAAAATTTATGTTGGACTTGAAAAAGATTTTGAGATAAAGAAAATCATGTTTTTGAAGTAAAAGATCAGAGAGTGGGTGCCGCGGCGCTAGGAAGATTTCAATCTGGCACTGAGGCACCACTTCTGTTTTCTCTTTGTGCAATTTTTCTTCCTCTACTCCATTTTGGATTTCGTTTCTTGCATTCTACTTTAACTACAACTCTATTATTATGGTTTGTACGTCCCTTATTTGTTCCCTATGTATAGTTGGCTCTTCATTATAATTTAGTAGAAGTTAAAAATATTGTAAATACAAATATTTGTATTATTTCTTCATATTATAGTAAAATCTCCATTCTATGTAGATCATTTTGTTCTTGTGATTAATTACTTCATATTGTGGCTATTATTTCTTATTTTCTCCAACAATTTAGTATTGGATTAATCCAATATCATCTTCGTTTCACAATAAACTGATATCAGAGAATCCTAGTTAAATATCCCTATTTATGTTCTCTTGTTACAAAGTTTTGAAGTTTGACGCTTGTTTCTTCATTACCATATGATTATGTTTTCAATTTAAAGGCATTTTTATAGAATTTATGAGCATTTTAGACTAGGTTATCGTGGTCCATATTTCAAATTTTTATTGCACATAATGGAGTATAAGGTGCGTCCCCATCCACGGTGGGCATTAGAGCAATTTTTTTTTTTTGAAGCATATAATCGTAGATAAGTTTAAAACTAGTAAAATCCATAGCATGCCAAGATGCCAGACACAAGGTTTGTCAAGTACAAATTGGCCGTCACAAGGTTTGTCTAAGAATCCACAGACCCTTTCGCAGTCGCCAAACAAACTTGGAATAACGGGGTTGAAAATATAAAAGATAGCAAAACAGTACTACAAGATATATTTTGGTGGACATTTTAACAACAGTATGCAGAACAAAAGCCAACTACTTGGGGCCAATATCCTTGAGACCGCATATCTGCTCCTCCCATTGCAGACATCTCACTCACGACCAGGTCCTTCCCCTCAGCAAAACCATCTTTGATCTGGGTCAGAAGGTTGTCATCAGTTGGCAGCCTCAGATCATCCTTGGTGTTACCATTTTCAGTCAGTAAACTCACAAATCCATTCTCAGAAATATCAATAAGCAGGTAGTCAGTACGATTGACATGAGGAACATTGCAGTTATGGGAAGTTGGGACAATATCTTCCAGCTTCTTAGCAGTGAAGATATCAATGGCGACAAAGTGGCATTTAGCATGACCATGCTTGCCAGTTTTTGATGTTGACACTTCAACCACCTTGCAAGGGCGGCCTTTGATGACGATGTAACCATTCTTGCGAATGGTACCAGCTTGTTGTGGGTAGGTCTTGGAGGCTCCGGCATCTGCCTTTGACTCGAAATGGTGCTCCTCGTCCGACATTTTCGTATCTCACAAAACCTTGTATTCTGCGTATTCAGCGCAATTATGTTGTGGGAATTATTGGGAGTATAAGACAAGGTAAGTTGAGCCGTGTGCATTAGAGATTGTACCTTGGAGTTTTTCTCTCAGGTCTTTTTTTTATTATTATTATTTTATTTTATTTTGTAAATATATCCGATATTAGACTAGAAAACTCTGTTGGGTCAATCTGTCAATGTCAACTCTTGAATATGATAGATCTCTACCATTTTATCTATTTCTATTATACGTATAAAAAAGCGACGGACCTTATTCATAATTAAGCAAGTTAAGAGACTAAGAACCAAGTTAGAGATCGAATAGCTTGAATGTGAGACATGCTTTCTTTTGTACACTTTTCACTATTAGTTTTTCGGCATGATTGTTTATTTTGAATGTGACTAAGGTGTTGACATATGCATAAATAAAGTACTTAAGTTTTAGATGTCACCTCGAACGATTTAGTCCAAAATTGTTAGAATGATGCTATTCCAACAAGGTTTAAAAACAGGGGCAGAGACAATTGTTGCGTTGACAGTACCTGTGTGGAAAATTTTTTAAAAAAATTGTCCAATAATATTAAGCTGTGTCCCCCTTTTTTTTTTTAACCATATTGAGTTTGTTTGTTAGCATGATTTAAATTATTAAGCTCGCTTAGAATTAGCTCAGACCTATCGCTAGCCTAGGCGTGTAATGGGCTTGCTAGCCTTAACCCGCATGCTGATATAGTCTTTTAGTAGAGTGTTGCTATAGTTATAGGGGTCTGCTTCACAGGGTCCTACCAAGTTACACTCATGGGGTGGGGGGCACTTTTTTTTTAATACATGAGAGTGGGACCCGTCGCTATAGTGAGGGGGCTGTAAGGCCCCTGTGAAGCATTATTCTGACAGCTCAGCATTATTCCTTTTATAGTATAGGTTGGTGATTAGTGTAATTTTTGTTAAACAAAATAGAACAATAAAAATAATCAAGGCTGCATATAAATGTCTTGAAACTGTTAATAAAGGAATTAATATGTATGAAACTGAAAATCAAGGAATCAATATAACGTCTTGCCATTACACTTCATTGGCATAAACTTTCTTTCAAGTAACTATCTGATTTCGATATATATATTTATATCAAAAATAATGTGAGGCATCAGTAAAATTCTATAAAATAATACTTTTAGAGCTATGAAAAAATATTAGTTTATTAATAAATGATTTTTTTTTAATTTAAAAAATGTCTTTTCAGTTTTATTATTTGTTTTAATCAAAATATGTGTAACAAATAAATAAATAAAAAGACAATTAATATAGACTCAAAATATGTACATACATAAAAAAAAAATTAATATATTAGCATGTTATTCTGATACTAATGAACATACCAAAAACCACCACAACCACAATCATCACTACTCGCCACAAAATCACCATAGCAGCACCGCAATATCAAGCCGTGCCACCATCCCGCCATATACATCTCAAATTGAAAATTAAGTAATCAATAATTAGAAGTAATATTTTGGGAATAAAAAAGAAGGTAGAATAAATTTGGGATTTCAGAACTAAAAAGAGTAACCCACATAATTTCCTCAAAATTTATTATCTTATGCATTTTAACAAGATTATTTATTTATACTTTAGGAGATGACTGGGGGAGATTGATACCAAACCAATTGAATCCGTTCAAGTTTCAATCTCGTTGTTCGGTGAATCAAGAGATAGTCCTACGGCTAAGAAGAATGACGTGAGTATTGCATATATATCGAAAATTTGAGATATGTAAATTTAGAAAAGTTAAGAACAATGTGAATCCTTTCAAATTGTAATCTCGTTGAAACAATTGATAGCCCTATGAAGAGTGACGTTAAGTATTGCATATATTTGTATTTAAGATATTTAAATTTAGAAAAGTTAAGAACGATTGCTTGCTAAGAGTAGTATCTCAAATCATTGTATCTTGATTATTGATTCTATACATAGAGGTCGTTTGGCAAGACTTTTGAAGTCAAAAACTACTTCCGACACTAAGAAGTTGTTTTTGAACAACATGTGAATGATTTTCTGAAAATGTTTTATTTTATTAGAAGAGTTTTTAAAGGAAATTAAGATAGCCGAGATAGATCTTGGGAGAGTCGTACCTTAGAAGTTAGCTGTTGAAGTTGGAGTGTCCAAGTCTATATAAATCACACACCGAATCCCATATTTTCGATATGGGATTCAAGTATCATACATTACAATTGGAACCATGACAATATACAACGGTCCGCGATCCCGACACTCACGTTGTCGGACTGATTTTGCACTTGTTTACGACTAGTCTCGGATGAACACCACTATGCCTACGTCACCATCCGCGTCGCTCGATTGCAATCGGGGGACATAGAGCCTACTCTAATACCATTGATATAGATCTTGAGAAAATTATACCTCAAGCTAGCTGTTGAAGTTGGAGAGCTTGAGTTTATACAAATCACATAACGAAAGTCCATACTTTTGATGTGGGATTCAAGTCATACTATACAATGAGAATCATGATGGTAATTTTCTAATGAAACTATTCAACGAGAAACATATGGAAAAACAAAAGCAAAAGTCCTACCAAACATGCTCATAACCAATTTGGAAGTTTAATCATATGAGTTAATCAATATTTCTTACAGCATATTTTACTCAATTGTTTTCTGCAGCAGGAATTAGAAAAGAAGAGAAGTGGAAAGCCTATTAAAAGAATTGGCTAGTGTAAAAGTTCAACTGGAGGCAAAGGATTTGGCCTGTAAGCAGGCTCTTCTTAAGCTAGATCATTATCAGAAAACACAAGATGAACTTTCGACCTTGCTCAAGAATTCCAATTCTGTGAAGATCAAATACATTGACGAATACAAAGAATCTAATACTCGTATAAATCAACTGGAATCGACCATTAAGGAGATATCAGATAAATTGCTCGAGTTTGAGAATGTACGAAAGCAGCTTTCACATGTTACAAATGAGCATATGACCAGCCAAGGACAAATTCTAAACACGGAAACACAACTTGATGCGCTCAGACGCACAAAGATTGAGTCCACAATGCAAGCTGAGGCGATGGAAAATGCTTTACTAGAAGAGAAACTAAAACCGAAGAACTTCTAAGGAATATTTCAAAACTCAACGAAACTATTTTCCATTTGCAGCTGAAAGCTCACGAAGTAGAAGAAGTTGAAGCAGAAGCACAACTAGAATGCACAGAAAAGCTATCTGCAATTGTGGATGATTTCGAAAAACAGCTTCTGGAAAAGTCGATACTCACTGATTTGTTACAATTGGAACTCGAGCAAGCAAACGAGCTACACAGTTGTTCTCGGAAAGTTGCTGCTGATGCTATTCATGAATTAAATGAGCTGAAAGAAGAAATGGAACAGCAACAAAGTAAGAATTTGGATCCGGCTACTTACATCACTTCACTTGAGACAGAGTTTAAACGATCAAAGATGGAACTTAGGAATGCAAACGAGGAGGTAGGCCGGTTGACCAGAGATGTAGAAAGTATGATGGCCGAGTCAGAGAAGATCAGAACTGAGATGGCTGAAAATAGAGAAAGAGCTACAGAGGTGCAAGTCGAAATATCATTACTAAAATCTGAACTTCATAAAGGGAAAGCTAAACTCGCTGCAGTCGAGGCTGCTGAAGCAAGAGCTCGGAGTGAAAAATTAGCACTATATCATGCAGTTCAAGAGCTAGCATTAGAAGCTGAAGAAGCCAAAAAAGAGAATCGAGAGCTAAAAGAAATAATGAAATTGGCCAATGAGCATACGAAGAGTAAGGAACTTGTAGAGGGCGTGTTAAAGGCAAAATACGAAGAAACAGGTGGTGGAATGGAGGTTCACGTCACCATTTCAAGAAAAGAATACGAGGCCTTGATCAAGAAGGCTCAACATGTGGACCAAGTTGTTGAGCCGATACATTCAAACGAGCAAGAGTTGAACAACTTAAAGAAAGAGTTAGAAGCTGCAATATTAAAAATTGGAGAGCTTAGGGCTAGAGCAGAACAAGCCATAAGCAGAGCCGAGGCAGCTGAGAAGGCAAAAGTAGAACTTGAAGAGCAGAAAAGGAGGTGGAAGGAACACCAGGAAAGAAGAATGGCTGTTTTAGCGGAGTTGCGTGAAGAAACATACTCCGAAGATTCCATTACTAGTTACAAGCATGATAATGTTATTGCAAATTACCAGCCTCTAGGTAAGGTTCTTAACATGAAATTCTAAGTTCAAATGGCATTTGGCCTAATCAAAATCTCTCTATTGGGTTCTTATAGCTCATGTTTTCGTTATTAACTCTTTCAGTTTCTCTGGAATCTTCCAAGTTTTTCAGGTGTAATCTATTGAACAAATTAAAGTATACTTACGAGCGAAAAAGGGAGTTGTGTAGTAAGATAGTGTCTTTTTCTATTAGCCCATTGAATTTGAGATATTTACATTTCATATTGGCAAATTGCTCGCTTTTCAAGAAGCTGCCCTTTATAATAAAAATAAAAATTAAATGTTTTTGCTTTTTTGACAACAAAACTTGCATACAGATGACAGATACAACAACCCAAAGTTGAACTGATATTCTAAAAGGTTTGCATCCAATAGCTACACACCCAAAGAAATATCAAACTAAAGAAATGAACAGTCGCAAAACATCTGAAAATTTTAGCTAAATCCCTACTTGAATTTCTGAGCAACAAAAATTAAAGCAAACACAGCTACTAGAGCATTAAAGGACTTCCAAAATTGCTGCAAAAAGCTATTTTTTGTGGATTCAGGATTTCAAACTCATTCTCAAAACTGCAAATAGCTCAATAGAAGAAGCCAAGCACTTTTCCACCAACATTCTTTCTCCTAGCCTCTTCATGGTCCATGATGCCAGCAGATGTGGTCAGCACAATGTATCCAAACTGAAAGCAAAATGACAATTAAACAATTGAAAAGGATATACATTGAAGGGCAGTATATTAGAAAATTATAGTCAATTTTTTATATGCTTAGGAATTAGCACTCACTTTTGGTTGACTACAATACCATTCTACACCTGGTGTGGCCGGATAAAGTTTTTTAAAGTCTAACTAGCATACTGGGTACAGTTAGCTCGACCTACTGGGGGAAAGATGGATGGAACGAGGGTACAACCAGACAAAATAATTTCATTTTGGGTTAAAAAGATGTTAAAGCAAATTTATCTCTATAGGAATGGTGCACGCAATTGAGGATCCATTTCCATACCCATTTGAGATGTGCTTGTTGGACTTGACTGGATGTATATGTCAATACATGTAGGTAACTTGATACAATTTTGAATGAGAGACAATAAATCCTCGAAAAAAATATTCCATGAAAAAATGTTACCAAGTGCAGAACAGATATATAATTATATGGCAAGGTTCTGATAGCTCAATATTTACCAAGTGGTCATCTCCCGAACATTAATCTTACACTCTTTTTTATACATTACCTGTCTAGAAGGAAGCAACCTTGCAGTCCATCCCTCAATTTCCTTGACACCAACATCAAAGCGAGGGCTGATGACACCACACTTGTTCAACCTTCCATTAAGTTCGACCACAATTTTACCAGATCGGTGATCATCAACATACTCAAACTCTCCAATGTATCCTACAGGCATCATTGAGAATTATGCATATAGATAAAATCTCGCATTTGTGTAAATGGAGAATGTAATGCCACATAATGTTTTATATACCGTGCTTTTGCATCACCAGGAGAAACTTAATAATGACTTTGGAGGATGGTCGAATCATGACCTGACGCTTCCCTCGCTTCTCTGCATTGTACATGCTCTTAAGAGCATCATTTAAGACACTAACTCTCACCATTTTTGCTTAAAGATCAGACTGCATTATAATTAAGAACAGTATTAGATATCATCATTCTGATTAAATTTAATTGAGCAAAAAATCCTCAATGCTAGTGAAATCAAATATTAACAGAATAAAAAAAGAGGCAATAATAATAATTAGCATAAAAATTACATCAGTTCATCAGAAAGTAAGATAAAGCGAATTTGAACTAAGTTACTAAAAATACAATAGAAAAAAATTAAAAGCATGAATATTATTTATTATTGGATCCGGTAGGAATTATAGAAAACGAATTTTAATATGTTATTTAACATTTTAAACAACTAAATACCCCAACTACGACTGTTTATGCTCAACAATTTTTTTTATTTTTTTACAAGTGCAACAAGAAATAAAAAGAAAAAAGAAGAAGGTTCTATCAACATTACATAAAATCAAAGGGAAAAAAACTATATAAAATCTAAGCCACGAGAAAGGTTCACTTCAACCGCTGTTACAATCATCTGATCCAAAACATACATATTAACAGATTTATATAAACAATGCCGATACATGTATACTTACATATATAACAATTCCGATACATATGAAAATTGTAGCTTACCGGAAAGCCTGCAGACGGAGAACAGTGAACTAGGGTTTTCTCCTGGAGGCCTCGTGGACGAAATGCCTGTGAGAAGCGGATCTCTTATAGTAGGCGAAAGCGCGAAGGCTATTTCACGAATTTGCCCTTGCATAAGAGCAATTCGAACAAGACCTTGTTTGTTTGTACTTAAATTTTACTTTTAAAAGTTATTCATTTTGTTAAAATTGAAGCATTAATCAAATATAATTCGGAAATTGTCGACCATCTTGACGGTCACAAATTATTACTTTATTTTAGCCATGTTCGATTTTCACAAAAGTGTTTGCATTGCCATTTTCCCATTTTCAATTCCATTGTATTGATTTCATGTAATTTTTGGTATCTTGAATGATTTTTAGCTTGAGCTCATCAGTTAAACTGTTTAATTGATGCCTTCAAGGCCATTATATGAATTTTTGGTTCCACGGACAATGAACCCCACTACTCCAGTTGTAAATCAATTGTAAATTCGCTAGTGTCCATTTCTAATGAAATTCTCAACTTTTATGTTTTATTTAGGTTCTCTAAGAAAGGAAAATCGCTACAATACTTGTCAATTCAGGTATATACGACAATTTCTCTACCCACTTATAAAATTTACCTCCTCTATAGTTCATTCACGAGGTTCATTGCGTCTTCCTCTTGAAAAATAGAGAGTGAATAGGTATTATTATGATCGATTTAATATGTATTTTCCAATATTCTCTCTTTTTTTTTGGATTGAAATTCATCATGCTCAATGTTGCTTGCTCTCAGATAATGTATTAGATTGCATCAATATCGACCCATATTTTTTTGTTCCAAGGCAAAAATTCAATAATTCCTTAACAAAAATCAAGAAACTATTCACATGTTGTTGAATAGAAATAAGGTATTTTAATGGTTGATATTTTTTCATAATCCAATTTTCCCTACAAAAAAGTGACAATCATAAAACAACGGTGCTAACTAGTGAAACTCGACAGAGTAGTAACACTGACTATTTTTTTTTTTTAACTCTAGTTATGAATATAAATTCATTTTATTTTGCAAGCCCATTCAAATCAAATTATTCCCTAATTTCGACTATAGATTTTATGTATGGATTCAAATAGTTTCACAAGTGAGGCAAAAATTACATTAAATTAAGACTAAATCCATTTCAGCTCGCGTATTTGCTTATTTATAAAATAAAGTCACATTGTAGTTAATGCGGTGAAACGAACAATTGGGAAGAAAATTTACATTAAAAACATTTTTGTTTCTTGGAAATGATTGAGACTAGCTAGTTTGGTTTGATTCAGGAAATCATCGCCATTAATATAGATTTTTCTATCTAGGTACTAGTTTCTGTCTGAATTATTTTGAATGTAATGTTAGTGTGCTAAATATGTTAAATTGTCACGAGTTACGTCTTCCAACTGCCTTTTTTATATCTTTTATAACATCTTTAGTTGTCTATATTACCAAAATATATAAGATAGTGGTCAAGTGTGTAGTAACATTCAGACACACAATGTTAATTTAAACAACATCCAACCTATTTTGAAAATTAAACTTGACTCAACAGGATAAAAGTAATTTCAGTAGCATTT
>CAIGRN010157253.1:0-13990 GCA_903798345.1 Fraxinus anomala
TAGTATGATTCTTCGGCATAAAAAGTCTACTCCCAGGAGTTGGGTTTTTGTTGCTAAGTCTAGTATAGGGGGTATTAGTCTTTCAAACAATCTTTCAAGCTTTCTAATATTCACCCCATGCACTAGCTATTTGTAATTTCTTGCTTTCGTCAATTATAAGTTCTTGCTTTCGGTAATCAATGAACGAGTTTCTTTCAATTGTGTTTCAAGCTTTCTATTACTTGTAATCAAAATTTCTTTCGTCCCGAAAAGATCGAGAAAAGGCGGAAGGTAGTCTAGCGGAGCAGACTACTGCCGCACGATGTCACTTTCTGTGTTAAGAAGAAAGGCACCTCGTGAAACTTTGTGTGGTTCACTTAATCCGGCTGATTGCAGATCGAGTCATGTTAAGGATGGTAGGATTTTTACTCGATGCTTTGGATAAGAGAAATGAGAAGAAGTCTAAGAACGGTTCTTCTTCCATAGGGCTAATTGACACTCCAATCATCTTACAATTTTTCGTGTCAAGTCGAGCTTCATAATGCTTCATCTCGGTGGCTCACAAGCACGATCATCCAAAGCTGTCACTGTGGATGATGATTCGATTGTGCTTACTTTTCCATCCGATTCATCCGCATTTTCTAACCCAAGGGTGGTGCACTTGGTGAAGGCCTTTTGTTTCTTGAAGATCAGACACATTATAATGAACTTGGTTAAGTGAAGGCAGCCTAAAACACGATAACTCAAATTTTCTAAATATAGTATTTTTCATATATTTCATTATGGATAACCTACTTGATTGAACCTAACTTGTCTTTATGAACTACAGGATTGCAATGTGCTATTTTTCAAATGAATGAAGCCATTGGACAGGCCAGAAGGGTGCGCTCACTACAAGATGTTAATGTCTCATTACGTGGAGAAGTTGAAAATTTGAAAGCTGGGAAAAAAGATATTGTTTGGCTGCTAAAAAGGCAAGAGATACATTAGTTGGGATGGTTAGTAAAAAACTTGCGTTGAAGGAGAAGCTTGAAAGATTCTTTGGAAGCTCAAATTGCTTCTTTAGAAGATCGCTGGGAGAACTGCTAGCTAAAGGTTGAGATAGCCACCGGAGCTTTCCTTATGAATGATTACAAGAAAGGTAAACATGTTAGCTAGAATGTGGACAAAACAATTGCCAAGTATGCTGAGTTGTGCCAAATACTTGGAACGTACAATATGTTGAAAGAGCAGCCCGAAGATGGTCCATCCGACATGGTGGGTAATGTCATGGTGGCTTGAAAGATGCCCTAGTTCTAAAATAACCTAGTCTTTATTTGGATTGGTTTGATGGTGACATTAGGGCCACCTTCATCCAAACGGCTTGACGGCAACTGTGTGGTAATCTCCATTCGAATGGCTTGATGGAAACCGTGTGGTCATCTTCATTCGGATGGCTTGATGGAAGTCTTGTGGTGTCGATCTGATTCTTTTGGTATCTATATAGGATCTTCATCCCCTAAACTGAAGGCTTCCCAAATTTCGAATGATGATGTAAGTCTTAAACTTGATGAGTAACATTCTATTCTAGTTGGTAAATTTCTTGAGAGCGAAGATAAATTAGGGCCATCGATGACATTTCTACCATCGACTCTCTGATACTTAAGTTAGTATTGATTCTGACGGTGATAATTAACTCAAAAAAGAAAATTTTCAAAATAAATAAGGAAAGAAAGATGATGTTTCGTGATGAAGGGGTGACGAACTGGACATGTTTAGTTTAGCTTCGTTCGGATCGTCTGGAACTTTGTCTACCTATTCTCGTGAAAGTAAATAGAGGTTAAAACCACCAATGGCTCCTTGATGCATGCCAGTATTGATTTCACATGAAATTTCAAGAATTTAGAAGAATTTAGAAGATTTGGAAATAATATTTGCGAAGATTGATGAAATTCCAAATGTTGTTGATGTCTCTTCCATTTTGAAAGCTTGTGGGCTCCTTACCAACCACTTTTGTGGGTAGGTATGGTCCTTCCCAATTTGCTGCAAGTTTGCCTACACCGTTCTCTTTGGTGTTTTGGAATATACTTCATAGTACCTACTTACCTTCTTTGAAAGTTCTAGGTCTTACTTGTCGATTGAAGTATTGGGTAATCTTTTGTGATATGCAGCTGTACGAACCAATGCTCCCTCCCTCCATTCATTCGCTAAAAATCTAACGCATCGCAAAATTAAACTTGATTATGTTCATCGGTTGTCCATTCATACCAAAAGGGTGGTATGCCTATTTCCACTACTATTAATCCTTCCATGCCGTAAGCTAAAGAGAATGGAGTTTTACTGGTCGATGCCCCGAATGATGGTGTGGTAGGACTAAAGGACTCCAAGTAGCTCGTTTGCCCTTTTTCCTTAGTTTCATAATCTTTTCTTAAATGTCTTCATGATAGTCTAGTTTGAAGATTTGGTCTAGCCGTTGGCTTTGAAATACGAGAAGTTCAACTTGATGTTCCATTCTTGGTAGAAATTTTGAAATCCACTGTTCATAAATTGTGACCCATTTTCGTTGACTTTATTTTGGAACTCCAAACCTCCAGATTACATATATTTGATTTATGTTGCATAATGCCTTGATATCGGTACACAATAGTGAAGGAGTTTTATTTATATGTCGACTTTCCATAAGTTCATGCATCAAATTAGAGAATTTTTCAAAATTCTTACTTAGAACTCGAAAATTAGGATTCTTACGTGATTTTTGGCGAAATTTCTTCAATTCTTGCATGATTGATGGAGTTCGGGATATGACTAGATGTTAGGTTTTTTTTATTGTGTTTTGAATTGAGGATTACTCATGCATTTGATTGAGTTTTGCACTTCATTCCTCTCGTTCGCATACAAAGTGTTTGATTAAATATCCCATTAACATTCATGTTCGATTTTTTGCCTCTTTTTTGTCAAAAATCATCGAGCACACACACGTTAACACATTCATACCATTAGATTGTACTTTTATATTGTTTTGCGTCAAAATTGAGGGGGACGCAATTTCACCCTCTGTTCCCTTGCATTTATGCCATGTATCTCTTAGTTTTGTCCCTTGGTTACGTTCCTAGGTTGCATGGCATGTTTTATTCATGTGCTTTATTAGTGTTGGCTACATTGTATCACGTGCATGCCAACAATGTGTCTCGTTGCTATGCATGTTAACACTTTGCATTGTTTCACTTGCATATCATGCATTCATTCAAATCTTTAGGTGGCTTTTCCTTTAGGTACTTGACTTAATTCATTTTTTCTCGTATTTATGTGTTCTATTGCCATATCACATGTCGGATATGCCTCCAAAAAAGACCAAGTCTACCGACAAGAAGTTGACCGGTTCCACTTCTTACGATCGCTCGAGATTCATTTCCTCCATGGCACAGGAGGTCTTCAAGTCATAGTTTTCCTCCCACCCATATCTTGTTGAGTGTGAGGTAACACTTTTCGACTTTCATGCCATTATGGCTACCATCTTCACATCACGTCGATGGGAGCGTGTCCTTCGTAATCTTACCATTCCTTCTCGTTCTCTAGTTAGGGAGTTCTATTCGAATATTCATAAAGTTGGCGGGTCTCGTTTTAGAGTGTTTATTCGGGGCCAGATTTTGAAAATTAGTCCCGAGGTAATTCCCAAGTTATAAATGTACCTCAGGTTTTTCACCCTATTTTTCCATTTATTATACCTTCGATGAATCTTTCTCATACACTTTTTTTGTCGACGTTGTTTAATTGTGCCATAGATGGTGGTAAGGGATCAATTAATACTACTTCCCTCCCGATAGAGTGCAAGATTTTGTTGCGCATTATGTACACAAATCTATTGCCTGTTTTACATAGGACTAACATTTATCTAGATAAGGCTAGAGTCCTTTATGCTCTATTACACGGTGACTTGATTAATCTTCCTTCGTTTATTTGTCATTTTGAATGAGAGGCTAGAAGATAGGTCTTTCATATGCCTGTCTCATTCAGAGGTTAGTGACTGGGTTGGGAATTACATTTACATTTGAGCATATACCACGGCCTATCGACCTAGTCACTCTAGCTCAGAGTAGATTACACATTCCCTCTTCTTCTGAGTTGACTGATGGCCTAGACTACTCAAAGATCCACATCCATTTTTCGATCCTGATATTTCATCTTGCTTATGATATTCCAATTCCATCTGATCATTATGTTCTTGCTTCATCTGATCATGATATACCTTCGACCTCTACTACTGTTCATCTACTTGCTTCTGGTCCCATTGACCCCTTACTGGTGATTATGGGCCAGTTATTTATTCGTCTTGAGCAGCAGACTCATATGATGACTGACATTACCCAGCTACGGTCTACCTCTATGTGACTTACTGCAAATGTTACTGTACTTCAAATGTACTTCAAATTGATGTACAGTGGATTCGCCGCACTAAGATGATGGAGATGATTAGGATGCGAGTAGTGAGACCGATTAGTCAGTTTTTACCAATATTTTAAAAATCGAGTTGAACATCGACCCAAAAAAGGAAGATGGTCCAAGGTTAAAGGATTAAATTGGGTTCAAATCGGATGACAAATTAAATAAATAATACACAAATAAACTATAAAATATCATAACTATAATAGATTTTTCAATTTTAGCTTACTAATTCAAAATAAATATAATCCACGTTTTTTAATTATATTTATTATAGTAATTTATTTTATAACATCAAAAACTAACAATTATATGTCCAAAATAATTTCTTTGTTCAAGGAGCTAGTATCCCACATTGGAAGAAGAGTCTCCTTTTAAAAAAGAACTAAAGGAGCATCATTTGTATTAAAAAAGTTATTTGGGTCTTCTATACAATTGGCTAGTGTCCCACATTGGAAGATTATTACAACATTCGAAGGACAGTCTCCTTTAACAAGGAGCTAGTATCCCACATTGGAAGAAGAGTCTCCTTTTAAAAAAGAACTAAAGGAGCATCATTTGTATTAAAAAAGTTATTTGGGTCTTCTATTTTTAATAGGTGGCCCATCAAGATAGTTAAATTGTTTTGTGAAAAAAAAAAATTATATTAACCGGAAAAGTTGGGTCTGGTTTTTCGATTCACGGTTAAACCGATCGGGTTAATGGTTTATTAGCCAATTTTTTTTTTGGTTAATGTATGAGTATTGAATCGGATTAGAGGCCAGTTCATGATTTTTCGGATTGAACTGGCTGGTCCGATCCGATTTTTATAACATTGGTTTTTACCCTTTGTTATGTGTGACAAAATGGGGAGTAGTTTTAGGAGCTGAGCTGCTAACGTATTTACTTTTGACATTTTGGGATGTACACGATATTTTGCTTAGCTTTATTGAATTTCAATGTTTGATGATATTAATGTTATATTTGGCATTCTGTTAAACATTGATATTATATCTTAATCTAGCTAGCATGATATTATTGATTATTTATCTCAACTGATATTATACAGTTGAGTCATTGGGACTTGGGTAGATAGGAGTTGTTTATTTTTTCATAATGCATATTCATAATACTTAGTTTTGTCACGGAATGTTAAATGAGGAGTTTGTTAAGTTTAAATTGTAAATTGGCAAATACTAGACAAAATCAAAGTAATGGAGTTGTAGTTAAAGTCAAAGAGTCATTGAGATAGTGGTATAGGTCTACAAGGATTCAAGGAGATCAAACATAGACCAAGAAGAAAAATAGCTAGAAAACCGCTCACTACGTGCCAAGCAAGCGCTCAAGCCCCCCAACCAAAGAAGCCTGCGGCTCGTTGGCCACGAGGTTGGCGCTTGAGCGGCGATGAGGGTTAGCCAAAGCTCGTTTCGCAATTTTTAAACATTTTCCAATCCTATTTCAACCTAAATACTTCATATTATAAATACCCAAGCCATTCAACGTCTCAAAATGTGGTTGAACATTATTTGATCCTATCGAATATAATTTGAAGATCAAACAACATTTTTCAACAATCAATTGATTCAATCACACAATCAAAATATCAAAATCACAAATTCTCAAAACACCAAATCAACCCCTTTTGTTACATCTATCAAAGAGTTCTGAAAATTCGGAAGGTGATCGGAGATCCAATTTGTGAAGAACGAGTTCGTTATTGGTGATTCACAAAGATAAAAGATTTCAGAGTTCTGAATTTGGTGCTGAGGTGCATAATCAAAGGAGTTCCTCAATGATTACAAGATGAGATCGAAGTCTACTAAAATTTAGTGTGTCTGGACCAATACTATAGTCAAATCTTTTATAGTGAATTTTACTGACAAGTTTGCTCGAAAGATTTTGATTCTTGTGAAGAGATTTTCAAGGGATTTTCGTCCGTCATCAAAATCTTGATGTATTATCTACTTTTTGCAATATTTAAAGTACATAATTGATATCTATGTTTAGATTTGTGTTGTTTAATTCATCGTATATATTTAATTGTTACATGTTGCAATTAATAATTTGGTAAAATTAAATTCCTCATATTACACCTATTTTCCCCTCTAAATGTTAGTTGAGTTAAACTTCGTCATTTCAGAGAAAGATAAATGGTAGAGTTTCTTTTTTTTGGGGATTCAGTTTGAATTATATTTTGTATATATATATATATATATATATATATATATATATAGATATTATTATATTACATTTACCACCTGATTTTTGAAATTAATTTGCAAGATGGATTAATAGCAGAAAACCATCTAGAAAAGTTTTCATTTGTGATATACCCATACTTATTGGAAATCGAAAAAAAAAAAACATATTTGAAACATTTTGTGTGAAAAATCTCATACAGTCAGATTTTCCGTTAAATACAATAAAATATCAAAATTAAAAAGTAATAATTGTAATTTTAGTATCTAAACTTTTTGTTCTTTTACAAATTATACCCAAATTTTTTTATATACTACCCACAATCCCAAACGTTTAAAACTTTATTCCCCTCCCCACCTCACCCACCCCACCCCACCCCACCCCACCCCACTTCACTTTATCTTCTTCCCCAAAAATTTATTATTTTATTTAATTCCTTCCAAATCCTTCTAAATCCCTCATCCCAGATTCATTTCTTTTTCTCGTTGACAATGAAAAATCATAATCAATACACACATATAAGTGCAATTTAACTATTTTAGATTGAAATTAAAATAAATTTAGAACACATACACATTGAATGAACGCATACCTGAAAGTGTGGAGAGAAAAAGAATACCGACTATCACACATTGATATTTATATTAAAATTTAATTGAACTCCTGTAAAATGAACTGAAAAGAAAGAAAAAAAGAGATATACATTATAACCATTTCTATTTCGAATGTACATAAACGTAGAAAAAATAAACACTTAAATTAAATAATCATTGTAAGAAACTTCAAATTGGTAGTCAAAATCATTTTTCTTAGCTCCTAAATCCCTCACCCTAAAGATCCCTATTTGAAATGAATTATGCTAGAGATATATTACCCTTCATATAATCATTCACTTACAGGCCCTAGCACCCCTCCCATAATCATTCACTTACAGGGCCATGGCACCCCTCCAATAGGGGGGCGCCACGTGACCCTTATGTGAACCCTTAAATTAAATAAACACTTAAATTAAATAATATTCCTGTAAGAAACTTCAAATTGGTAGTCAAAAGCATTTTTCTTAGCTCCTAAATCCCTCACACCAAAGATCCCTATTTGAAATAAGAGGAAGAAATGATGAATTTGGGGTAAGGGATTTTGGAAGGGATTAAATAAAATAATAAAGTTTTGGAAAAGAAGATGAAGTGGGATGAGATGGAAAATAAAGTTTTAAAAGTTTGAGATTGCGGGTGGTACATAAAAAAAATTGGGTATAATTTGTAAAAGAATAAAAAGATTGAATACTAAAATTTCAATTATTACTTTTTCATTTTAACATTTTTACTGTTTTTAATGGAAAATTTGAAGGTAATGAGGTTTTTAGCATAAAATGTTTCAAATAGGAGGCTTTCTACAATTTTCAATAGATTGGGGGATATATCGAAAATGAAGATGTTTGTAGGGGATTTTATGCTATTAATCATTTTCAAGATTGTTAGTTATGAAATGTTATTCTTAGGCCGGGTGATAATTCCATGGAAAATTAATTCCATTTTCCCACTTCTTTTATTGTTTGATTGGATTTTTTTTTTCTTGACAATTGGAATTCTCACTTCCTCCCACACGGTCATAAATTCTTGGTTTTCCTTGAATTCATTTTCCCACCACTTAGGTGGAAAAATGGTTTTCTAGGTTTTTTTTTTTTTCAATGGAAACAAATTTAAGTGGAATTGTAACAAATTTTATCTATTTAATGGACAATTTTCATGAAAACAAAGTCAAACGAACACCAAAAAATCTAAATTTTTAATGTTTTTCAGGTAAAAAATTATACCAATTAAACACAATTAATTGATAATTTCCTGGAGAACAAGTTCCAGACAATTCAATTCCCTAAAACTCATTTTCTTTTCATCCAAATTTCACTCTTACAATCAAACGGATACTTAAAGTATAGTAATTGTGTATTTTTTCCATAATTTTTACCACGGCAACTTGTTTGAATGATAGTTTTTGGGTGTCAAACTTCTATCAATGTATCATGTGATGTCTGTCAGTTCCTTTTTTGGGTTTCCCCCCCTATAATCACACACTTCTCTTTCACATATATGCCACATTATTGTATTACATACGACAAAAATCAAGCTATAATTTTTATTTTTTTTTATTGTACAATCAATTTTTTTTTTTTTTTTTAACCATAGTCAATCATTACTGTAATGTATATATTACAAGTCAAGCACCCTAAGCTTGGCTTGATTATAGTTTTTCAATTTAGCTTTGCAAATAGAAGTAGGATTTAGCAGTAATGTTTCATTGAGTATTTGTAATGTTGGAAGTGACTCTATATTTAGGTTACGTATCCTTTCCTTAGTTATAGAGGTAAAGATCATAACTCATACCTTAGTACTTTACTCTTATAATTAATTTATAGATACGAGTCCGTCCAACACCTCACCGGATACAAATGGTGTTTGATTAATTAATATATAAAAAACTTGGCAAACTCTGACATGAGGTCAACATTATTTGTACTCTCTTGACCTTTGATGTACCTTTTACAGAAAAAATGAAACCCAAATGAAAAATAAGTTCTTGGACTCCAATTTAACGAGTTTTGGAAATAATATATTTTGAAATAATAATTTTTTTGAGGAATGTATAATTAAAAAGTGGGAAAAAATTTTGAATTTACATATAATATTATTTTATTGAATAATGTATGATTGAAAATGAATTTTGAGAAAACGTAATTTTGGTTTAACGAAGCCCAAACAAAAGTTAATGGTCCGTTTGATTCAAAGATGAAATTTAGGTGAAAAGAAAACGAATTGAATGTAATTAAATTACCTAGAACTTGTTTTATTGTGAATTGTCAATTAATTCTATTTCATTGGTATAATTTTTCACCTGAAAAATGTTGAAATTTTCTATCTTTTGATGTTCGTTTGACTTTATTTTTCATGAAAATTGTCAATTAAAGAGATATAATTTCTTACAATTGGGGATATAATTTTTTTGGATTGCCAAAAAAAATTTGGAAAATTTTTGGTATTCGTTTGGCTTTATTTTACATGAAAATTGTCAATTAAAGGGTTAACTTTTTTTTATAATTGGGGATAGAATTTGTTTCTATTGCCCCAAAAAAAAAAAAAAAAGATGGAATTTCAATTCCCTCCTAAAAGGTGGAAATTTCAATTCAACTAAAATCAAGAAAAGTGGCAAAGGTGGAAACCAATTCTTAGGGAAAAAAAATGTCATCAAACATGGTAAAAGTGGAAAATAAAATTTCAATTCCATTTTCCCTGAAAAAAATTGACATATCAAACAGGTACTAAATTTGTCATTGCCATTCTCGAGTGGCATCATAAACTGTACCCAACTTTGTTCAATATCCCTTTTCTGTTGTAATTTATATCAATAGTAACCCTATCAAACTAATGTTGTTAAGAGATGATTTAAATCTTACCGTTGATTGATTCTCATTATCTAAAAAATATATATTTTTTTCTTTTCAGCTAAATATTTTTCAATAAAATAAATTTATATGTAAATTCAAAAATTTTTATTATTTTTGAACTACACATTGTTTTATCAATCTATCATTTCAAAATGTATTCTTAGTAAAAAAAAAAAAAAAGACTCAAACAGGCGTTTAAAGTATATTTGAGCCCCATTTTTTTTTTTTTTTTTAAAGAATAGATTTTGTAATAGTGATTTTTTTGGAAAATGCGTGATTAAAAAGTAAAGAATTTTTTTGAATTTATGTGTGAAATTATTTTATTTAAAAGATGTGTTGTTGAAAATGAGTTAAAAAAATAAATTTTTAAAAAAATGAGATAAAAAATAGCTTAATTATGATAAATGTGTAACAAATAAAATAATGTTATTTAGGACCACTGATATTAGAATATAAATCTAAGAAACATTAAGTGATAGATTCAATAAAATGTAGAATTAAATCATTTATTTAATTATATTTCTAGTTTAATATCATATTAGTGTCGTCTAGATTAATATTTTAACATTGATGATACTACTCGAAACAAATCAAACCAAATGTAACCCAAGTGTTAGTCGAGTTGGAGGCAGGTCACCTTGAATTACCAAGACCCTTTCTAGCCGCCATATGCACAAAAATCTTCGCACCATGCAAAAGGTTGGTGCGTCTGGTTTACTCCGTCGGGCCAGGCGCCGCAGGCCTAACGCCAACAACACGAATGTCGTTTTCAGGAACCTCTTAGACCCTTTATTAGCATTTTCCCTTGCATTATTGTTGCTGCAGTCCCTATGCAATCACATTTTCGTCCACACGTCATTTTCCCAATTTTTACACTCCAATAATTTACGGTTTTACAATACCCAAAAATCCAAAATTCATTTAGCTGTCTGACGATTCATGCTCTGTCCGTGAATAGTGTTTTACAGCTTTGATCCCGCTCCTCATATATATATATATATACACACATATGTATGCACATCTCTACTATAGTCGACTCAAAATTTCATTGACAACGAGGCTCAAAAATTTCATTGACAACGAGGCTCACTTGTTGTACGAACTAGTCCTTAACGTCTGAACTGTTGCAGGTGTTTCCATTTATCAGGCACACACCGATTGATTTTTCATCCCACATATGAAATATTTGCACTCCCTCGGCGATCCATGTTTCTTTCATTAATTGTTCATACCCTGATTACCAGTTCGTGTAAGTGGATGAATATGGTAATTTATGATTTTTAATTTTTTTTTAATCTGGATAATAATTCATGTTCTCTCCGTGAGTAGTGTGTTGCAGTTTTGGGTCTGCTCCCACCTATATATATATATATATATATATGTGTGTGTGTGTGTGTGTGTGTGTGTGTGTGTGTGTGTGACCAACCTGGTGCAGGTAGACCAGTCAGTGCAGTCACACACCGGTTGATTTTTTTATCCCACATTGGAAATATCAATTAAGTATTGTTCTTTATAATTTGCAGTCTCTGGGTGATCCATGTTTCTTTCATTTATGTGTTCATCCTTGGATTTACAGCTCCTTTGCGTGGATTAATATGGGTTAGTTTATGATTTTTTTTTTTTTTAAATCTCGAGAATAATTCATGAATGTCTTATGAGAACTGTGGGCTTATGGGATTATCTATTTCTTGGTTCAATTGAATGTTCTTGATACATTTTGATTCGGATTCTAAGGAATCTTGGGGAAATTTTTTTTTTAATTAATTTCTTGGCATGTTTTGTTGTTTTGGAGGCCATGTGAATTGGATAAATGGATACTGAAGGATGTTGATCCGTTCTTATTTTTTGTTGTTATTTTTTTGCGGTTTAGCAATTGTGTATTCATGTTACAACTATATATTTATTGTATATTTTCAGATTATTGTGCTGCTAATTCCGCATTCAATCAATTCGTTTTATTGAAAATCGAATATTAGAAGAATGTCTCTGCTTTCCGTGAATGTATCTCAAAATGGTGGCATAAAAAATGTGGATTCTTCGACTAGTGTGATTGAAATGGAAGAATTTGATTTTTCGAGGTTACCTGATCGACCTCGAACTTTGAATATGGAAAGACAACGATCTTTCGATGAAAGGTCTCTTGCTGAGATTCCGATAGGGTTGTCTCCACATCCCCCTTCTAGAGCTGATAACTTCAATCGAGTTCTCGACCATTTAGATAGTATATTTTCGCCCGGTAGAAGATCTGGGCTCAATACTCCTAGGTCGCACTTTGGTTATGAGCCGCACCCCATGACTGCTGAGGCTTGGGAAACTTTGAGACGTTCTTTGGTGTACTTTCGTGGTCGGCCTGTTGGGACAATTGCTGCTTTGGATAACTCTGAAGAAAAACTCAACTATGATCAGGTGAAAGCATATGTACTCTTTACACATTATATAGCACATTGTCTTCTTTCCTAATGATATTTGCCTACCGTTGTGCATTTGTTACTCAAGTTATTATAACATGTATCTTTGCATTTCTCTTTTAGTTAGCTGTGGATGATTAAAATTGGCAAACCTAGAGAAAAATAAGAACAGTTCGCTTAATGTAGTCTCAGAACTTTTTTTTTCAGATTCTTGCAATCGTTCTGCTTTTCAGAGAACATTGTTAGGTTCATCACCTTGCGTAGAGGTACAGTTTAGGTTAACGAACTTGGAGATTTTAGTTCAATTTACGAACTCTATTGTAACGAATGGAAGTTCTGTATAGAGAAAAATATATTCCAAACTGTGAAATTTGATTCCAAGAAATAATTGATTAATTATTTTGGTCCAACAGGGGAAAGGGAAACTTCATTTGGTCACTGATCTTCGAAGCTTTAGGCATTTAAAATCATGAATATGGTAACTGAAACTATTAAATCTTTGTAGGTGTTTGTCAGGGACTTTGTTCCAAGTGCACTGGCTTTTCTGATGAATGGGGAACCTGAGATTGTAAAAAACTTTATCCTGAAGACTCTTCGTCTTCAATCATGGGAGAAAAAGATTGACCGATTCCAACTGGGAGAAGGTGTTATGCCAGCAAGTTTTAAAGTATTGCATGATCCTGTAAGAAATACCGAAACATTGATTGCAGATTTTGGCGAGAGTGCCATTGGGAGAGTGGCTCCTGTAGATTCTGGCTTTTGGTGGATCATACTACTTCGTGCATACACGAAGTCTACTGGCGACTCGTCTTTGGCTGAGATGCCTGAATGCCAAAAGGGTATGCGTCTGATACTCAGTTTATGCCTCTCAGAAGGATTCGACACATTCCCAACACTTCTTTGTGCAATCGTAGAATGGTGAGTTTCTCCGAGTCAATACTGTATAATTATTTGTATTTGAAAATCGTCATTATGATTGTGTTGAAAAACTGATATAGGACCCGATATTTAATTGTGCTTTACATATATGGAATCAATACACAATGCCTATGATATCTTTCAGGTTCCCCAAACTCCTCTTCAGTTGTTTTGTATAATTAAGGGATGTTAATCCCCCAGAGAGATGTGTTTAGTATTGTTACCATTTTTTCTGTTTTGAGTTACTCCATTGTCCAATCACTTGAGATAACAGAGGTTCATTTTGTAAGCTCGAATCTTCACACAGGGCATCAGGCAAAGCTAGCTTTATTATTATTATTTATTTTTTTCTTCTAGCTTTTANTATTATTATTATTTATTTTTTTCTTCTAGCTTTTAAAAATAGCTAACGAGTCCCTTTAAGAAATTGGAACAATCCCTATGTTCTTACCAAAATTATTTACACAATTGGGACCATTGCTTTCCTTTCTATTGCTGCTTCTCATGTGTTTTCTGTTTCTCCTCTTAATGTTTTCAGTTTTACTAACTTCATATACAGTTGCTACAAACTCACTCGAGTGACATGTTTGGTAGAGGATTATATGGCATAGGAGCATATTAAGGACTTCCATAATCCCTTCCTGAACCA